>APFE031735934.1:98664-140455 GCA_000404065.3 Pinus taeda | reverse complement strand
CTACCTTACAATGAATAAAATTGTGGGTACTTCCTGAATCAATCAACACTATTACCTTTTTCTTCTTGATTTTTCCTTCTATCTTGATGGTTTGAGGAGTGGTAATTCCTGCCAATGCATTACAAGATATGGTCAAATTCATTTGTTCTTCATCTAGGCTTTGTTCCTGGAGTATATCCTCTTCTTTTGACTTTCTTGCTCCTTTTCTTCTTCCTCTTCACAATCTATGTAGAATAATTTCTTCTCAGCACACTTATGACCTTTAGTGTATTTGCTATCACAGCTGTAACAAAGCCCTTTTGCTCTTTTTTCTTCCAATTGTTGTGGTGTCAACCTTATAGGTTGTGGAAGACTAGGGGCAACAACACTTCCATCTTTATAGTTGTGAGTGGTATGCTTCCTGGTTGCCATAATTTTGCTTTCCATTTTTCTTGCTAACCTGAATGCCTTCTCTAATGAATCAGGTTCCCAAAGGCAAACACCATGTTAGATATTATCCTTTTAAAGTCCCTATGAACAAATCAATCCTATTCTCCTCTAGAATATCTTTTACCCTTATGTTCAATTTTTGGAAGTCCTCAATGTGCTCCATCATTGAACCCTTTTGTTTGATATTTATCGATTGGCTAAACAAGGTGTTGATTTTTGTATCCTCATAATGTGCTATCATTTCTTCCGTAAAAATTGCCCAAGTGACAATTTTTTTATGAGAGCAAAGCCATCAATACCATACAAACTGATTTAGTTCCAAATATAAAGTTGCAATATGTACCTTTTGTGTGTTTTGCACATTATCGAGATCGGAAAATTTCTCCATCTATAGTATCCATGTTCTGGGATCCTTGCCATCAAACTTCTTCATATCGATTGTTGGAACATGGTGGGTCTTCAATCCAACATTAGAGTCTTTGAAATCATGATTAACATTTCTTTTGTTCTCATCATGAGTTTCCTTTACTACCCTTTCACCATTAGTGACCATGTCTTGTAGCAACTTATTCAAATTTATCTTCAATTCTTCCATCTTATCATCCATGCCATTCATCTTAGCGTCCATGCCATTCATCTTATCTTCCATCTTATCGTCCATGTCATTCATCTTAGCTTCCATGCCATCCATATTAGCTTCCAAGACATTCATCTTAACTTGCATGCCATTCATATTAGCTTCCACGCCATTCATCTTGGCTTCATTTACCTTTAGTGAGAGTGAAATTTGTTTGTACTTGGTCTTGTAATTTTGATATATCATGTTTCATTTCTTCCTCTTCTTCCTGACTCATGCTAGAGCTTTCAGGTTGCTTACTATGTTTTTCCATTTTCTTTCTATGGGGTATTAATTAATGCTAATAATTCTTCACTATTCCCTTTGAATCCCTTCAAACTAATTTTTCAAACCAATCTTATGCAAAATTTAAGAAAAACTACACACCTTTGTTTTCATTTTGTAAGAGCTTGATATTGAATATGGTGTATCTTTGTAACTGTAGATCTCAACTATCTGAAATCTCATCCTGCAGTAGCCCTTTGAGTCCTCTTTCATACCCCACAAGTTTTATCAAGATTGGATTCTCCAAGGAAAAGTTATACCAAACCTCCCACGGTGACCTGATTATAGACTAGTTCAGTAGAACGAACTTGTATGACGTGCCATGTGTCACTGTTTTGACCTTAGTACTTGAAACTGATACACAGAAAACTAAAAGTCATCCTCTTTCTGAAATTTCTTATGAAATTTTAATCTGACGCTAAAAAAAAAGTTATGGCGATTTTTCCCAGGTCACCTGTTTGGAATGTAATTCGGGAGTCTGGAAAAACCCTAACTTCCTCAGATCATATCTCCGCAAATATAGCGAGACAAGCTCTGAAATTTAGATCTGAAGTTCAGACCGATTTCGGCTCAAATGGGTTTTTTTGTAGCTTCTGAAACATCGCAGAACAAAAGTTATAGTCAAAATACGATGATGACCTATTTGGAGCAGCGAAACCCTAGAATCCAAAGCTCTGATACCAAATGTTATGAAACTAGCTCACAAAAAGATAGAAAAGATAGATCAACGCCTTAGAAATAAGCCTCTTCGAGGGGGAAACCTCCTTTACATTACACAAATGAACAATTCTTAGATGATTCAAATGACTAAACCTCCCTTCTATATATAAAGGAGTCTAAGGGGTCACAATATAATCAAGCTGACATAACCAATAATAACATAAGGGCACAAAAATAACAATAGTGGGTTTCTATGGGGGCATACCTAATAACAATATGGGGACAATAGGGGCACAATAATAACAATAAAGGATACAATGACAATAGTAATGGGGGAATCACTAGTATTATAGGGGTCTAACATATTATTTTTTATCTTAACTTTGTATTTCAACCTAGTACCCTAGGACATGATTTTTTATCACTATTTACTTAGGTTACATTATGTTGTCATAATTTATTAGTTTAAGTTAATTTAAGATGATTACCTTTAAATAATTTTATGTAGTGGATCTTTATATTTTCACCCCTTTTTGGACACTACTACCCTTTGTTCTAAACAACTTTAATCACAATTATTATTATTATTAATGTTTTAAAGGTGTGTATTATCATGTCCTCTTAATTAGTGTTGTTAATTATTTTGTTGAAAAATGTAGCAATAAATTCTCAATTCGAGTTTGCCTTTATTAAATTGAGAAAATTCAAATTTCCACATCAACAAATAACTTGGATGCATATAACTTGTGTGACATGGCATGTGTCACCCAGTTTTCTTTGTAAATTCGATTTGGAGGAGTTAGAGTTCAGTTAAGCATGTGTGATTGCTAATTTGTAGCAATCAAAGTGAGTGATCTCATGTTGTTTTTAGTTAAACTAGTTCCAGTTATTGGAAGAACTAGTGGAAGGTCAATTGTGCAGTGAGACTTTAGTCAAATTCAGTGATCATCCAGTTAACTGATCAATCAACCCAAAATAGCTAGTGGATGTAGTGAATTCGGGTTCCCCAACTGTGGTGTATATTCCAAGGCATTGTAACATCAGTTATAGACTAGTCATGAGTGTACAAGTGTTGCATGGAGTCAGATGATCAACCTAAGGAATTGCGCAATCCATTTTGGAGAAATTCCAAAATAATAGGGGCCTAATTTATCAAGGGACGGTGCAAGGAAGTAGGGGCTCAAACATAGGCTGAAATTGACTAAGTTTGAGGGTTAGAGCTTCTCATTGAGTAGAGAGATAGGTTATGTACTGGCAAGTTGTTCTGAGTTGGGTAAAGAAATTGTAATACATCTCTATTCATTAGATTAATGCAAGAAGGCATTGGGATTTTTAGAAACTGTCTTTCCCTAGGAAAAATACTAATTTCATGTGTGTTATTTCTTATTGCATGTCTAAGATTTTTTCTCTAAATTGTGAATTAATGTCCATGAAGTAGTATAGGAGGTTTGTGTCTTGTGATTTTGATTAAAAATTCATCAGAAGTTGCAAATCTACATCATAATTTCTACATGTGTGTGTGTGTGTGTGTGCGTGTGCATGTGCGTGTGTGTGTGATAAATAACATTAAAAGAGTAAATAATAACACATAGACATGCTTATATATAAGTGAAATTATCTAAATATTGTCACAAAATATTATTAATGATATTTTTCAAGATTGAAGTCTCTAATTTATTTTATTGCTACAATTTTTGTGTGACTAGGGATGATGTGTTAGATATGAATCTAGGGGGTCAGACAAGACTGGGGAAAATAGGATAAAGGCTAATGATCCAGGTCCAAGTGTGAAGAAGGACCTTTCCAAGACCTTTTACTTTCGTGATATATTAAAATTGCTTTTTAAAAGAACATTAACGAATATAGCTGGAGACTATAAAGAAGAGGAACATAACAATCATCAGCACATGAAAACATAAGCCGATGATAACAAAGTTCGTCCAAGAGGGACTATGTCTCCGAGCCTCGGTGTCAAGATGGTGTAGGCCACTACATTATGTGTTGTCAATAAAGATGGTATACACAGAGATGATGTCTCGATCATACAAGGAAGAATTCCCTCATGCAGGAGTGGCTCTAAGAGATGTTACACAACTAGAACTCTCAATCAAAAGACTCCTATCAGTATGACACAAAAACATGCATGGTGCGCATCCCGCCAACATGGCATAAAAAGGATGTCAAAGCAAAGCACATGCATGACGACAACAAGAGTATCCCAGGAACATACAACAAGGGATCTCAAAGCATAACATATAGATTTATGATAGAAAGTACATCACATAGAAAGATTCTTCATAACAACAAGCAAGGAATCATGACAACATGTAATAAACAAGATCCTGCATCAACATCAATCATGGATCTGTGCAACATAATGAAGAAAGAAGAAGTACATGAACACATCATATACCTCACACTAAGGGCCATCTGAAGAAGTGGATGTCTCACTGCTGAAGCTGCTCAGACCATTGCTCTCAAGGCATCTATCTCATGAATATGGTTGCTTGCACATGAATGTGGACATATGCACTAGCACTTAGAAAAGTGACTAGAAGAATAAATAATAGAATAATAAATCTGAAGCCACCATCATATTTGTGGCGTCGAGTAGCGCTGAATCAACTATCGAAAATCCAAATTCTAAGAAGTTAAGAATTATGGGCTCAAGGAATCTTCTAGATTCCCTCAAGATTCCTCAAAGATTCTATTCTATTATCACTCAAGAAGCGATTACCAAATTGTTCACATCTGTTTGTTTCTGAAGGTTAGGTGTTAGTCTAAGTTCAGTTTTTCCATGTTCAATGTAGTGTCTAGGTCTTTAGAATCTTTGTGGCATGGTTACATAAAGGTAAATAATTCGTTCTCATTCATCATTGGTCCCACAACCCACATAGATTCCTTGTATCAAGTTTTTTTTAAGGTTCTGATGTGTTATAAAGCAATTTAGGTGTTTTCGTAGTGTGGAAACGAGTCTAGGCATTTTCGTAGTGCAAAACCCAGATTTTACAGTGGCTGCGCTACGAAATTGGAGATTTGTGCAATCCGTAGCATATATTTCGTAGTTGTCATATCTGTCACATTCAGTTATGGTTGCATCATCCAATTTCAGTTTATACACTTCACCTATCATGTCCAACAGCTTATCTTCATCATTAGAGTCGTTAGGTACCTTGGTACGCTCGGATTGCAAGTTTCAAGAAGAGCTAGGTATTCACAGTCATGATTATGATTGTATTCCTTGCATGAGGAATAATCAGCAAATGTTAAATTTGAATTCCTTAAACTTCAAGCGAGGCAGTATTCAAGCGAGAAAGCTATCAAGCGAGGTATTGATCAAAGGTTGAGACAGTGCCAGTCTATCAAGTTTTCATTACACAAAGGTCTCATGGAAGGGTCTACAGAAATAAAAGAGCACAGGTTAGGTAGATGTCTAAGGAGTGAACTTGAAGGTTTAGACATTATCTTGAAGAACAGGGAAGTGGAACGTGCATTCAAGCAGGTTGGATGTTATAATTTCTGCGAAAAACTCCAGGGAGGTCATGCACAAATCACCAAAGAGTTTGCCTTGAATTTTACAGGATTGAATTCAAAAGTTGGTGTGCTTGAATTGCAAATTTCACCAGAGGTAATCTCCACAGTCACTGAGATTCCAAGAGGACAAGAAAAATGGTTTAAAAATTTTAAATTCGATATGACCCCCTGCAAATAATTTCTGAAGCCAGAGTTCATTGACTCAGATTTAAACAAGTCTGTGCCTAGAAATTATGGCAAGGACTCATAGCCAATTTGCTTACCTGCATACAGAGGTACCTTACCTGTGAAGGGAGATATAATAAGGTGTATTCATATCATTTCAAGCTTTTGCTACATTTCACAGGAAAGACATCTCTTGATTTACCTTTCTACTTATTTCGTAGCTTAAGCAAAATGTGTGACAAGGTGCAGCTAAGGAAAGAAGCCTGTGAGACCTCATTGTTTCACCACGGCTTAGTTAAATTGACTGTTCTGCATGAACTCCAGAGAGTAGGTAGGGGTTGGCCCACATTCATGTTTATGTCTAGATTTAAAAATGAAACTGGTCTTAGCCCCCAAGTTGTGAAAGCTTCTCCACCAACAACTGATCATTGTACATAAACAAGATCCAAGAGATTCACAAAATTAAAAGCTAGGAAACAAGTAAGGGAGCTTGCCAGATCAATGGTTATCCAAGACACATCCCAGCAGTCCCTGAAATAGAAAAATCAGATCAAAGAAGGTAGAAGTGAATCATCTACAGGAGAAGTAGTCCAGAGAAGAATGACCAAGAGTCAATTAGCTAAGGAAAAAGGCAAGAAGGTGGTCGCTGATGAAAGCCCTGTTTCAAAGGGAAGATTGAATGACTTACAACAAGCCATTGAAATTGAAGAATCTCCCTTGGTTCAAGCAGATTTGATAGAATCAAGTAAAGACAAGACTAAAAGAGTCAGGTTGCTCAATTTGTCTTTAAGCCAAGAAGACCCATGACAAGGAATTTCAAACAGATACAGGAGATGCTGCCAGAAGCAGGTGAAACAGAGGAGATTGTAAAAGTTCATGACAGACCCGTGACCTCATTAGAAACATCATCACAACTGCACAATGAAGATAGAGGAAAGGCAATCATCCCACCAGAGGAATATAGTGTTGAAGAATTGAAAAATAAATTGAGGTTAGCAAATCTTGAAATTGCTAGATTGAAGAAAGCCTCTAGGAAGCATGCAATCAAGGAAGCTCATTTTGACAAAATTCAAGCTTTGTGGGAAGATAAAACATTTCAAATACCCGAGGTGGTTGACTGTAATACACAATATTATACCTGGACAGTCCCTGCACTAAAAGAAGCAACATTCATCAGAAGGGTTAACACAAAACTGAGAGCTGGGATCAGAGTTATGAAAAGGCAAATTGAATATTTGAGGATGCAGCTAAGCCAGCGGGAAACATCTCCTTAAGAAAACCACATAGGAAGTAAGGTTATATTCAAAATTTTGATGATTTAACTTGTTACAGTTTCTTGAAGAATGATACATCTCTACTCAGTTTTGATAGCTTTAGGGCAGTTGAAAGGGATATGTCAAGATAAAAGAGGCTCAAGTCAGTCAGATTTTGGTGTTAAACTGTGTTTTGTGATTACACAGCAGTGTCGTAGCGCACTACGAAATTGCTGAAAAAGACGCATAATGCATAGCAGTTTTGTAGCGCGCTACGAAACTGCTGTAGCCACATAATTAAACTCAGTTGACCAATTTTGAGTAATCAAGGGGTTTTTTTTTTTTTTTGAAAGGGGAGTGTTATCACTGAAAATATTTCAAATAAAAAGGGTAAGGTAAGGAAGAATTGGTCTTGGTCATTCTCATTGTTTCTTTTAAGTATAGAGTCTTGTTTCCTTTGTTAAATATGGTCAACAATCTTGTTTTACCCACCATTGGTCACACATTTGTTTAAAGTGTCATGTGTTAAGGTTGTTTCAAAAATTACATGCACTACGAAATCAACTAGGAGTTTTCATAGCGCAAACTCACAAAAATAAACTATGTGCGCTACGAAACTGTTGTAGTTGCACATCATGATTTTGTGGGCCAATTTTGAGAAGAAAAAGGAACCCTTCTTGAAGATGGGCTGCTGCAAAGGATTACTAACAGGTTTTGAACATCAAGCAAGGGAAAATCAAGTGAGGGGAGGACATCCATGAACTCCAAACTCTATGTTATGAAAATGGTCATTATTTCATAGCTAGTATTGTTCATGAGACATCAAGCAGCATTAAAGGATTTATTCGTCTTAGCACAAGTATTTGAGTAGGGTCTATGGTTAATTTAATGCATGTATGTGATTAAAAGAGACAACATGGTCAGCAGAAGGATAAGAAGACAAGCATAAGGATGAAACTCTAAAAAGGAGGAACTCTGTCTCCTTGTTTATAGCAGTCAACTTCCAAGGAGATCCCTGAGCAGCTGAGAACTCAGGATCATTACAATGTGCAAGCAACAGGCAAAGGTAAAACAAGTGGAGAAAAATAAATATGAACTATAAGTTTTGTCATACAAATCACTGCTAGTTTTCTCCACGACATTTCAAATGACTTTGAAGAATTTTTGTCTCCATACGAATATATGGAAAGGGTCTACAACACATCAAAAACATGGCACTAAAATACACTCTTGTGTGATCAAAGAAGACATCATGGTTAATTGGTCTCAAACATCCTTGAGGAAACCAAACGCAGAAAAACAAGAGCAGTTTCCTACTTTGCAGGAGCAATAAAAGAGATAAGACATTAAGGGCCAGCAAGGAACTTTAAACATCCACTAAAGTTAAACTGAAGGGAACCACTTGTCAGAGAATGAGTTTTTATTGTAATTAATGTTATTATCAGCATGATGTGGAGTTAGACTCCTAATTGTCTTAGGTTCCTAAAATGTCTAGTTAGCAGTTTATTGCATTTAATAATTAGTTAAAGTTTGAATAGGTATCACAACAAGCAGAATTCGAGTTCCCCTCATGTTGGAGGAGGAATCTCAGAGCTCTATATATAGCAGAAGAGCTGATGTACAAAAGGTTGGAAATTTATTGAAAAAGGCTCTGATATTTGGCTTTATGTAAAAAACTCTATTTTAGTAATACAAGACTTGGCTTTAGTTCTCAGGAATCAGAAGGAATTTACTGTTCAGAATGTTGTGTATTATCCTCTCTTCAGTATTTGCAGTGGTATAGATGTGTGATTACTTAGAAACCACCGATTGTGCTCTAATTTCCTTCACATATTTATAAATTGTGTTGTCCTATATGTTTCTGGTGTGTTCTGAATGTTTGAATTCTAAATGTCCTGACTTCTATGTAAGGTTGATATCATTGTTATGCTGAAACTGTTTTGACTCCATAAGCCCAATGGATAATCTCTAATTGTGTTTCCACCACTTAAATTTCTGCATTTGTTTCACAAGAGTTAGCCATCTTAATCATAATCAAAATCATTAATCTGTTGAGAGAGCCCTCTCAGGTTGGGGAGGCTAAGCCTCAGCCTAAAGTAGGTTTGAAATAGTTACTTGAAGTCTACCTGATCAGCAGCCTATCATGGTTTGATTTTGAGATAACATGTCCCATGGATGGACTATAAATCTGCAAATCATATGGGGAATCTAATCTCACCATTACAATCCTTGCAGAAAACCATAAAAAACAAGTATAAACTTGACTATATTTTGAAATGTCAAAATTTTACCTCCTTGGGAAAATTTCATGGCTCATGGTTCCGCTCCATGCTTTTGTTGAAATCATGGTTCCATGTGCATTCTGGAAATTATTGGAAAATACAAACCTCTAATGAAGAAACGAACAACAACATTGTGTTTGTGGCAATGAGAGGTGTAAAAACCATATAAAACTTGTCAAATTCTGACAAAGTGAAAATTTTGCCCTCCTGCAAAATTCATGGTTCCTACATTAAAATATTAATTAATATGTTGCCTTGAAATTTGTGCCTACATTCTGCCTCAAGATTCGTGCCTACAGTCTCTCTCCTCCTCGAACTTCATGCAGAGGTGAAAATCTGAGTTTAAATAAAAACTCAACGGTGGATTTCCCAACAAATAGGTCATTGGCCTAATGGTAAATAATAGGGGTCGTTGAGAAGAGGTCGGGGGATCAAATCTCGCCTCTCCGCATGTAACACTTTTACAACCACAATGTCTTTGAAATAAGGGTCGGGTCCACTTTGGGCGGCCCGCCCCACAAACCCTGCACTTAACACCTTATCACTTTAACCGCTGTCGGCATAAATATATTAGTGCAACTGCTGTCGGCACCTTAAAGATCAACGCTTTCCAAATACCAGCGATCGGCTATAGTGGTTGCATATATATCAGCGCTTCTGTCAGGACTTCGGTGATATCCATATCAGCGATCGTGCTTATCGGTGGTCGGCACTGCGGAGGTATCGACGTGAAATGTGAGGTCCTGCCGATATTCATATTGGTGATCAACAATTACGATGGTGGTAGCATTGTAATTCGGTGATCGGCAGTTACAGTGGTGGCAGCATCGTAATTCAGCGATCGGCACAAAGATCGGCTGATAAATATGATGGCGCAATAATCGGCATATATATATATATTATATATATATATATATATATATATATTATATATTATGGTTAACATATGGTTGTATATGCGGAATATGTGGAGGGTTCAACGGAGTTATTGCCACCGATCCCGAAACCATATTATCTATATATATATATATATATATGTTTGGTATTGCAATTTTAAAGGGTTCAGCGGGGTTTGTTCCCGCTGATCCCAAAACCAAGTGTTTTTTGTTTTAATGTGTTATATAGTTACTATATTATAACATATTTCATTGATGGTGATTTATTATCCATTTAAAAATGATTTTGTCTCCTATGCAAGTTTTAGGTGACAAATGAGATAATGCCAAGTGTTAATGGCTGATGGGCTGCCATGTGGGTCCTGCCTGCTTACTGGGATGCCATGTGGCACACTGTGGGCCCCACTTTTCCCCTGTCATGTCAAACTTTGAATAAATCTATTTTTCGCATACAAGCTTGGTTTGACAAGCCGTTCACACCACCACGATCAGGACAACGAGATCTTTGATCTGGTCCTAGTTTGAGCACAATCCATACACTTTGATTTTTGAGCCATCTTTGTCCCGTGTGTCTCTTTGGAACAATCTAGATCAATCCTCCCCACTGAGGAGATTTTGGTCCTCCAAAAGCATGGAAAATAATTTGCATCTTTATCTGTACCATGTCCGCATCACAAGCATCCTGAAGAGGTCTTGCTTCCATCTCCTCCACCTCTGTTCTTCAGAGCCTTAAGCGATGGACCGACACCTGCTACTTCTGCAACCTGTAGTACATGGTTTTGCAATTTACATGCTTTGAATAACATGACCAAACTAAAGACCCAAATGTCCCATACTTGCCACGAGTTTATAACACATACTTGGTGGTCAAGTTTACAACAAGATGGACGTAATACCCCATCTATGACAACAAGGCCAACTCATCATGGTTGCTTCAAAAAGCGATGGAAAAAACATGATTGCTACAACATATGCTTTAGATACATAAGGCCAAACACTATTGTTTTGACAAGTGATAGAAACATAACATCACTTTCAAAGTTTTAACATACAACTCAAAATACGACTCAAAACATGACTAAACATCATTGTTGCTAACCAAGTGATGGAGACACACCTCATCATTTTTACACTTTAAAAATGAAACAAATTATTTACAAAGAATGACCATGAAACGACAGCATGTCAAAAAAACCATTTTTCACTGATCAATGTGAACGGGTCACCTCCTTGAGGTGGTTTTGCTTGTCGAACAACTACTTTACCTGGTTCACACACCGACGCTTTGTCTTTAAGGCGCTGCTCAGGATGGAGCTTCTAGTAAGTGGCACTTTGATGGCCATTTCTATCGCAATAAATACAATAGGCTTTCTTCCTCCATACCTGCTTAACCTATTTCTTCTCATGTTGCTGAGAGGGTTTTTCATGCCTCATGAGTGCTGCCATCCTTTTCCAACACTTGGAAAAGGTATGGTTAGGTAAACCACAAAAGGTGCATGTTTTACCATGCCTTAATCTTCATTCATTATTAACAACATGATCATAATCAAAATGAACATTCGAATATTGAAAGTGATTATACCTTCCCTTGATGTCGCTGATGTCAGTATGGCGATGGGAGCTTGCCTCCGCTCTCTCCCTGTAATGGAAACTACCATGGGATGATGGGGATGCTTTCCCATCATTCTCTTCCCTCAACGATGTCTCAGATGAGTCTGACACCTTTAAGCACTCTCCTTTAGTGTATCTTGATCTTGTAAATCGATGCTCATGCACAACCTCCAAAGGTTGAGTTATGCCTTGGTTATTAGCACCAAGTTCTTCTTCCTTGTTCCTCGCCTTTCTAAGGAGCCTCATGCTTGTCCCTGTAATTGGGATATCCAAATCTCAAACAGACATCATACTATCAGAAGATGAAATCAAAAGGAAATCAACATATTTTACCTTCTCTTTTGATTTGGAAAGAACTGATGAGGGCTGCTCATCATTCATTGTCAGTGGTACAGTCACTGTCTCAACGCATTCCCCAACTTCTTTCCTGACATACCCAAATCCTGCTTGATGGGGTAATTCCTCTATTTTGATGGCATTGACAATGCCTTGGCCATTAACGCCCAAACCTTTTCCTTCATATCTTATTCTCTTCAACAGTTTGGAGCCAATTCATGTGGTATGATTTTCAAACACAGCCAAATCATCATCAAGAAACATACATGAAGCTGGAGAACTGCTTTTTACCTCACATGAGTCTCTCTGTAGCTTTTCTAAGGCCTCATCCTTTGCTTGCAGCTGCAATAGCAAACTCTCCTTCTCCTCTTTCTCTTCATGTAGACACATCTTCAATTCATCATTCTCTATTTGAAGATTATGTCTGTCTTGCTTCAGTTCTTTCATGGCCTCTTCTGTGGCTTTCAACTGAAGTTGTAACCGCTCCTTTTCCTCTGTTTCTTTCTATAGAGTTTTATACATGATTTCCACTTTCTTGGAAATGTTAAGCATGGTCTCATACATTTCTCTTTCATCCTCTGTCATTTTTCACACTACAATTCACATCAACGTAAAGACCTACATCGATACCACTTGATCTAGGTCCAGGTGTGAAGAAGGAACTTTCTAAGACCTTTTACTTTTGTGATGTATTAAAATTGCTTTTTAAAAGAACATTAACAAATATAACTTTAGAATATAAAGAAGAGGAACATAACAATCATTAGCACATGAAAACATAAGCCATTGATAACGAAGTTCGTCCAGGAGGGACTATGTCTCCGGGCCCCGATGTCAAGATGGTGTAGGCCGCTACATTATGTGTTGTCAATAAAGATGGAATATATAGAGATGATTTCTCGATCATACAAGGAAGATTTCCCTCATGCAGGAGTGGATCTGAGAGATGTTCCACAACTAGAACTCTCAATCAAAATACTCCTATCAATATGACACAAAAACATGCATGGTGCACATCTCGCCTACATGTCACAAAAGGGATGTCAAAGAAAAACACATGCATGACGACAACAAGAGCATCCCAGCAACATACAACAAGGGATCTCAAAGCATAACATGAAGAGTTATGATAGAAAGTACATCACATAGAAAGATTCCGCATAACATGAAGCAAGGAATCATGACAACATGTAATAAACAAGATCCTGCATCAACATCAATCATGGATATGTACAACATAATGCAGAAAGAAGAAGTACATGAACACATCATATACCTCACACCAAGGACCATCTAAAGAAGTGGATGTCTCACTGCTGAAGCTGCTCAGACCATTGTTCTCAAGGCATTTATCTCATGAATATGGCTGCTCGCACATGAATGTGGACATCTGCATTGGCACTTAGAGGAGTGACTAGAAGAAGAAATGAGAGAATAAGAGACCTAAATCCACCATCAGATTTGTGGCATCGAGTAGTGTTGAATTGACTGTCCAAAATCCGAATTCTGAGAAGTTGAGAATTCAGGGCTCAAGGAATCTTCTAGATTCCCCCCGGATTCCTCAAAGTTTTTGTTCCATGGATGGACTGTAAATCTGAAACTCAGATGGCGAATCTGATCTCGTCATTGTGATCCCTGCAGAAAAAGATGAAAAACAAGTATAAACTTGACTATATTCTGAAATGTCAAAATTTTACCTCGGGAAAATTTCATGGCTCATGGTTCCACTCCATGTTTTCGCTGAAATCATGGTTCCACATGCATTCTGGAAATGAATGGAAAATTCAAACCTCTGATGAAGAAATGAACAACACCATTGTGTTCGTGGTGATGAGAGGTGTAAAAACCATATAAAACTTGTCAAATTCTAACAAAGTGAAAATTTTTCCCTCCTGCAAAATTCATGGTTCTTGCATTAAAATATTAATTAATCTGTTGCCTTGATATTCGTGCCTGCATTATGCCTCGAGATTTGTGCGTTCAGTCTCTCTCCTCCTCAAACTTTGTGCAGAGATGAAAATTTGAGTTTAAATAAAAACTCATCGGTAGTTTTCCCAACGAATAGGCCGTTGGCCTAATGGTAAATAATAAGAGTCATTGAGAAGAGGTCGGGGGATCAAATCCTGCCTCTCCACATATAACACTTTTACAACCACAATGTCTTTGAAATAGGGGTCTGGTCCACTTTGGGCGGCCTGCCCCACAAACCCCACACTTAACACCTTATCGCTTTAACCGATGTGGGCATAAATATATCGATGCAACTACTGTCGGCGCCTTAAAGAACGACGCCTTCCAAATATCGGTGATCAACAATATCGGTTGCATATATATTGGCGCTTCTGTTGGGACTTCACCGATATCCATTTCGGTGATCCGCAGTTATGGTGGTGGCAGCATTGTGATTCGGCGATCGGCGCAAAGAACCACTGATAAATATGATGGCACAATAATCGACAAAGATATATATATGGTTAACATATGGTTGTATATGCGGAATATGTGGAGCAGGGTTCGGTGAAGGTTATTGCCGCCGATCCCGAAACCATATATATATATGTTCGGTATTGCGATTTTAAAGGGTTTGGCGGGGTTTGTTGCAACCAATCCCGAAACCAAGTGTTTGCTATTTTAATGTGTTATATAGTTACTATATTAAAACATATTTCGTTGATGGTGATTTATTACCCATTTAAAAATGATTTTGTCTCCTACGCAAGTTTTAGGAGACAAATGAGAGAATGCCAAGTGTCAATGGCTGATGGGCTGCCATGTGTGTCCCGCCTGCTTACTGGGATGATATGTGGCATACTGTGGCCCAACTTTTCCCCTATCATGTCAAACTTTGAAGAGCTCTATCTTTCACATACAAGCTCGGTTTGACGAGTCGTTCACACCACCACGATCAGGACGACGAGGTCTTCAATCTAGTCCTAGTTTGAGCACAATCCAAACACTTTGATTTTTGAGCCATCTTTGTCCTGTGTGTCTCTTTGGAGCCACCTGGATCAGGTAATTTAAGATAGGATCCCTTAAGGTGGACCTAAATTCAAAGAGGATCAAATTTAGCACCAATAGGGGGCTCACTAACACTATGTCTGTCATTGGTCAAAATAGGATCAAGAGTGAAAATTGAAACACCAACACTTGTATTATCCTCTAGTGGGGCTAGCTCATTAGTTTCTTGAGTTTACTCAAACTATTATCTTGCTAGGAAAATTTCTAAGACATTAGCGACCACAACATTAAGATTATGATTCCATTGAGGGCATTTTTTTTAGAATGCACTTCCTGATGAAACATATAGTAGTTTTCGATACCTTGGTTCTCAACATTAAATACCACATTGTAACCTTGAGTATACTTGGCTAGTTGATTAGTATTTTTATTAAATAATAGATTGAAGGACTTATTACTATTATATGCCTGACTTGACTTCCTTTTCTGTTCAGATACTTCATTACTGAGCAATTTTAAGGACTTGGTCAGGATTTCCATGTCAAAGGGATCCTTCTCTTTATTTTTATCGAATGAGGCTTGAGACTTTTACCCAATATCCTTGGAGTCCTCTGAATCTTCCTAATCAGAAATAAATCCAATAGATCTTAAGTCATTTTCCATAGCAATTGCTTCCACAAAGTTTGGAGCCAATGCTTCCTTCATAGCTCTTTTCACAAACACAAAAATATTAGTGGGAAAGGTAGTAGTGTAATAATCCTTGCTGATCAAATCATGAGGTTGCACATCTGTGGAGAATATTTTCAAAATATGAATAAATCTCTCGTTAAATCCTTCACCATTTATTTACCTCCCAACTTAATATTTTCGAGTTCTTTAAGAAACATGTTGGGAGTTTTCCCGTCAGCAAAATTTTCTAGGAATAATCACTTAAACTCCCTCCAATTATGGATTGGATTTGGTGGAAGGTTGTGGTAACATACTAATCCTCTACCCTCAAGAGTTTAAGGAAATAAACTACAATAAATGTCATCATAACATACCTCTAACATCCTTATATGTAAGTATAAGTCATCAATGTGATCCTCATCCTTCGTTTTCTTTTCTGAATCATACTTTGTAAGTAGTTTTTCTAGGTGCTTAAGTAATTGATGAAGATTCCCCATAAGAGAAAGAGGCCCTTGGGCCATCCAATCCAATTGGTCATCAATAATGTCTTTGTTTTTCTCCTCCTCTTCTCTCTGATTCCAAAGACTCTTCTTCTTCACTATTCAGATTTTCGTTATGATTTGGTTGCTCATTTTCGCTTGGTTGTTCGTTATCTGAAAATAAAATTTCTCCCTGTCTCCCTCTAGGTTTCCCACAATGGGTTTTATAATTTTCCCTTGATGGTAATATTATTCATTTGAGTCAACCAAATTTTCACGGGTAGAAAAACCCAAGTATTCCATTGAAGAAAATAAAAGCACCACGGTGGGTTTTCTCTTTCTTTCATTTCTTATGAGGAAGAATGGATGTAACAAGGAGTGATCCAAGAGCTTTAGAAAACTAACGAGTGATAGGACAAATCCTTTGGATTTTCTTGTAGGTAACCTTGTAAGCCCACTTAGGACCTTAATGAGAGGATTCTTTTTTTGAAATATGTGAGCTGGAGTCAAACACAAACAATGTATACCTTAAACTGAACGTTCTTTATGTGAATTTGTTGAATTATTAGCCATAAACAAGTTTACCTCCTAGCGCCAAAATCTTGACAGTGTTGGAAACTGTCAACATACAGAGGGTCACCCTGATATGAAGTCCCAACTAGACCTCACACCATTTGGAGTAGGAGACCCATCCAGGAAATAGTCCCAACTACCATTATTATATTCTTAAATATTTTCCTTGGCTACAATTTATAACATAAGAGAGAATGCATGGACTTTTGATATAAGTGAGTAAGAAAGCTTTTGTGAAATAGAACATTACAATGAGTACAAGGTACTTTCACGAAGGGGAAAAGAAAGAGTGAGAATTTTTCAAAAAATTAATAATTCTATCCTAATAAAGACACACACATATATGTATAAAGAACCATTAATTAGTTTGTAAAATAATTCCCAAAGTAACAACAATCACAAAAAGCAAATAAGGATGCACAATTCAATGATGTGTACCAAATCCAATGATATAGTTCATTTTATTTAGCACATATAAAACACAAACATACATCACAAACATATATGAAGAGTCTTACAACATTCATGATGAGTTCATGAAAGTGCATCGGCTTTGAGAGCTTCAAATCATTAAGTGAAAGTTCCAAGATACACTTACAATATTGCATCACTAGCTCCAATGAGTCGAATGTTAAGCCACCACTTTCTCCTCAAAATAATGATCTTCTCTCCTATGACTAGCTTGAGAAGCCAAGGTGAAAAGTCTTTTTCTTAAGCTATGAGAGTTTATTTACAATAGATGAGGTGATGTTTCACCTCTGAAATGATTCTTTGTAACCATCCCATCCCACATTTACCTGCTTATACAAGGTCTCCAGGGTAAACATTAGCTACATGTTACTATGACATGACCAGAGCTCCAAGTTCTAGTTAAGGAAGTGCGGTCTACTAACTGGAAACATATTGCCACCCCTTAGGAACACTAGATCACCCAAGTGTCTAACAAAAACACTAGTGATCAATCCTTGAGCTAGAACTTTCTCTTCTGAATTTTTACACCCCAACCGAAGGCTTGACACACTATGCATGCAGTTGGTGCTATCACCTAAAAATGATCACCTATCCATTTCTAACTAGGTTATCAATGTATACCATGTAGGATTAATTTTACGTAGTACAATCACTTTCGCTAATGGCAAATAATTTAGTAGACCATTTTTATTAAATTATTTCTGTTTAAAACCAAAAACCCCATGATAATAATTGAATAAATCATTATTTAATTAATAATTATTAAATCATTATTTGATAATTTTTTCTTAACACATTTGACTAAATCACCTAGGAATAATTAAATAAACAACTATTTATTTATTATACCTTAATCTTATTTTTGGAATAATTGTTAATCATTATTTAGAAAGTATTTCAAATTCACACTTTTCTTAATCCTTGCAAAGTGATTAATAAATCATTTTATTTGTTAATTACTTCAACCATTCTCTAAATAAAGATATTTGACCAATTTGAATATCTTTCCCTCTCCAAAAAATATAATAAAGTATTCCTAATATTTAGATCTTGATTTGGTGAGTAATATTTTATTATTTTCCAAATTTCTAATCTAACCCAATACATTTCTATAAATAAGAGGGGTTTCCATTCATTCTTCATCGTGTTCACTACATCATCACCATTATCATCTCATGCCATTTGAGATCCCACTTCAGTTCTATCTTTGTTTTTGGTTTTCTACATATTAAGAGAGAAAATTAGATCGTTGAAGCATAAGGACATCAAAGGACAGTCTCATGGAGGGGGATTTATAGACCCATGTTGTAGATCTTCTTCACTTGGTGTTATTAATAGAAATATTATTAATTTAAAGCCTTATTCTATTGGGTTATTACACCAATTCTTTATTGTTGTTCCGTGTTTTAAACTGCACATGATATTTTTGTTGCAAGGTTTTCTTCCTTTGTCATTGCAGATCTAAAGTGTAAACAACCAAATCTTGTTGTTAGGGACACTTGTCACCAGTGACTTAAGTGAAGCATTTTTGGTACACTTGCTAATAATTTTCATACTAACAAATGGAAACTCCACTAGTGTAAACATTCAGATCCTTGGTAACTATCATTTTAGTGGTTTTCAGCATTTTCTCCACCTATTTTTAGCCTCTTAATTTATATTTTTAGATCTCCTTTCTTTTTTTGGAAAAAAAATGGATTATGTTGGTTTTCCACACCTTTCTGCAGGTTCCAAGTACTAACCGAGTAGGAGATGGAAAAATCTGGGCGAGATCTTCCAATCAAGACTCCTGAGAGAATAACTCACTATTTGGCCCCATACCTATGTTCTAGAACACACCTTTTGGCCATTTTTCTACACTCCAATGCTCTTTCTAGGTTAGAAACTGCGTTTTTCACTTTTTCATAAAACAATTTCAGATTTTTTTCACATTTTTTTACTGTGTTGTGCATTTAATGGGAAGGGTTGGTGTTATTTTCATAGTCACACCTAGGCCTATATTCTATTAGTGATTTCTCATTGAGGAAAAAAAAAATCCCCTAGGGTTTAGAGTACACATCCATTATTTAAGAAGATATTTGTTGAGTTGAGGAGTCTAGGGTATAACACTTTCAACCACTGATTTCTAAGGTTCTTTCCACTATTTTATAGCCCTCTTGGATAGTTTTATTAATCATTTTACTCCCTTTATAGTTTTTTATTTCCTTTCTCCCTTAAGATCCCCTTAAGTGTCCATGTTTTTCGAGCTTCTTGCCTATCCTTTGCAACATTTTTTTACCTTTGATTTTTTTTGTTTGTCTACACCATTTAAAATAGATTTGTGCCTTTAGATCATAGTCCCTTAGACATTAGATCCTTTGGCCACTTATGTGTCTTTGAGTAGCCCATTTTCCACCTCTCTTTTAGCTACTTGATAGCCTTCATGGTGGGGTTTTGGGTTCTTTATTTTCTATTTATTTTTCTATACATTTTCAACATTAATTAGAGTTTTTCAACAATTTATTTTCAGCAGCACATATCATCATAAAACATGCTCAATTAACTCATCCACTTGACACATCATTTTCACACACTCACACCCTAAGCAAATGTGAGATTGGTTAACACTGCCAAGCCAAGACTTGAAGCACTACGCCTTAATAATTCAACACACATAAATTAAGCCCACTTGGGCACTAGGGCCAAACAATTTGTGTAGTTAGGTGTAGGATCAGTGGGATAGGCTTCAAATAACACCCATTGATCACTTACATTGAGACATAGAAGTTAACATATTATGGAGCTTAAAATCCTTCACCATCCAACGATCCAAAGTTTGAGTACATCAGAAACCCAATTCAGAGTGGGTGAGGCTAGGTCATTGTGTCAGTGGTTCTCCTCGAGGCTAACCAACTTGTAGCAGGGAATCCCATGAGGTGGTTGATCACCAAGAAGCTCAAGAATTGACCACCCTTGTCGGATGAAGGTAACCATAATGATCAATCGTAGGAAAAACACCCTATAGGATTGGCTGTGGGAAACAATTGGTTCTCTAGCCCACCTTTCTCTGGACAACTCTGCTTGCGGGGATTAAATTCCATCAAGTAAGACGTCTTTTAGAAGGATAGATGAAATAGTAGATTTTTAACTTGTTTGAGGATATAGATCACCTATAGCATAAAGGTCATTTTTCTTTGATAGGACACATTTTCTTAAATTAGAGTAGCATATTAATATAGCTAGTTTACACTTGCCACCATTGCACTAGGTGTTTGATTGATGTTTGCTTCTCTTTTTCTCCTATCATCTCCTTTTAGTCTATTGAGTCATATTTTTCCTAACATCATTACGCCCCCTAGACATTTGTCACAGAGAATTCATGGCCTTCACCCCCAATTTACTTTAGGACATCTTTCTCCTCCTTGTCGAGTTTGATTTCATCCTCATAGTCTTCCATTGAGTCCTCATTCTAACTTTGGTTCTACCGATTATTCTAGCTATTCCTTTAATTACACATCTTCCCAACATCGTATTGCCACCACATTAGGCACCAACGTGGGTGCAGGAAACCAAGATGGTAAAAAAGGTAACCTAATGAGTCGAACCTCTATTGGTATGGTCACTCCTACTTGATTGCTTCACTTTATGGTTGGTTTGAGCCTCAGTGATTTTAGGTAGCTCATCAACGACCCTCTTCTCCATGACACCAGTTGGGAAGCTATGCCTACCAAGATTCCTTCATACATCCCTAAGTTTGAAGGTAATCCTAGAGAAGATCCTAGAAATCATGTTCACTCATTTCATATGTGGTGTTCATCCAATTCCATCACTAAAGACTCCATCCATTGTTGAAAATAACAACAAGAAATGATAAAATTAGAATCCAAAAATTCTGGTTTAATTTGTCCTTGAATTAAACTGAGAATTAAAATTGAATTCTATTCTGCTAGAAACTTGTAATAATTAACTAGACCGATTTGACTTATTTAACTTAGTAATTTCGAGTTGGAAGTATTTCTGAAGTCATGTATATGTTCTCCCTATATTATAGGGGTCTAGGATGAGTTAAGTATGAGTTGTAACTAGTTAACTCAATTTACTGAGTTAAGTCTAGTTAAATTAGTTCCAAACTATTTGAGAAACTAATAGTGAGTTAATAGTCAGTTGGTGCACTAATGCATTAACTAGTGCTATTCCAGTTAACTGAAGATTCCCTCATAAAAATCTCATGCATGTCGATTCTGAGAAAGACCTAGTTAAGACTAGAGTGCAAGAACAGTGTACTATTTGTTGTATAATTTTCTGAGTTTTATAGATGGTGCATTAAATAAAGAAATGAACCTTGAAGGGATTGCACAGTTTCAGATATACTGGTTTCCCTTTAAGATGGGCTAATCAACCATAGGAATTGTGCAAGGAAATAGGAGGCTTGGAGAGTAGAGATAGATTTTACTGAGTGTTGGGATTGTTCTTGTGAGAACAAGCATTGTATTATCATCTTGGATTTTTGATTAATTAAATATAGATAGTGGGGTTTTGATTTATGGCTTTCCCTGGATACTTATTGTGTTATGTGCCATTGATGTTCTTCCTCTTGTCAATATTGTTTTCATCGATCTATTGTCTTCCCCTGGTTGAAAGTAAAAGTAGATTCTTGTCCTATTATTTAGTAAATCGAACGAGCTTGTGAATCTACAAGATTTTCTACATGGTATTGGAGCTAAGAACAATATAATAGAGGATATTTCAAAGTTTTGAGTTTTGGGTTACAGGTGAAATTCGAAATTGCAATACATACTTCAGGATCGACAGATGGCATTCTATGGTTTGCGGCTTGAGTATGCCTTGGATGGAAGCTTGAATTATATAGCCTGGAAGGATAGGATGGAGGTCGTGTTGGAGGATAATGGCTTGAAGGAATTCATTGATCATGACATTCCTAAACCACCAACATCATATACTCAGAATCTGGCCAAATGGAAGAAGTGTGTGGCAAGGGCGAGGTAGATAATCCTTGAGGCAGTTTGAGACCACATTGTCTTCAGTCTCCATGGGAAGGAAACTCTGCATGCTGTGTGGAAAGCATTGAAGGAAATTTTCTAGAATAGCAATGACCAAAGGAAGTTGGCAGTGAAAGATAAACTTCAAAAAATCAAGGTGGAGGCAGGTGACTCAATTCCAAATTACTTGACCAAGTTCACTCAATGTTGTGATGAACTTGGAAGTGTTGGAATCATGGTTGCTGAGGATGATATGGTGATTCTTTCCCTTCTTGGACTCCCAAAGAGTTGGCATAGTTATCAGGAATTTTTCAATAGTCTGGAGAAGTTTCCAGATTCGGAATGACCGTGGTTGGATTTGATGAAGGAGGAGATCAGGAGGAACACTAGAGATGGGACCTCTTCCAAGGAAGTGGAAGAGGATTTTCCTTAGGGAGTAAGGAAAAGAAGGCCAAGGGAAATAATTCCAAAGGCGAGGAGGGTGGAAATAATATGGACTTGATGAAAGTTAAGTGTTTTCATTGTCATGAGCATGGGCACTATGCCAAGAACTGCCCACAGAAGAAAGCAAGCAAGAAGGAGCCGATAATAGGAGAAACAGGTGAAGTTCTAGCTTCACAATTCGAACTTGATTTCACTCTCATTGCATGCATGGCTAGCACTACCATGGGAGGTGTGTGGTATCTTGACAGCGGTGCCTCATTCCATATGACGGGAATATAGATCTTTTTAGTGATTTTGAGGAGAAAGACCTCAAGAAGAGCATAGAGTTTGGAGATGACAAGAGGTATAGAGCTACTGGGATTGGTACGGTTACCATTTAGAGGGATTTTGGCTCCCCTCTTAGGATCATAGATGTGATGTATGTTCTATGACTAAAGAAGAATCTTGTTTTAGTCATGATATTGGAAAACTGTGGCTATGATGAGGTTTTTAGTAAGGGAAAGGTTTTCCTTAGACACACCACCACGAGATAGGTGAAACAGATCAGTGCACGAGTCAAGAAACTATATGATCTTGAGGGTCAAGATGAATTCAAATCCTTAAGGATCAAGGCATAGGTTAGTGACTTGGTGGTTGAGAGGGAGAGTAAATTAACTCTCAACATGCGACCCCAAAAGAACCCTCAGAAGCAGTCTCAGACAATTGTGTAGCATCCACAGTTGGAGAAGCTAAGAGGACATTGAGTGGAGTGATCCACTCAAACAGAGAAGAAGTGGTCTCACAATCAGTCTCAGTCAATTGTGGATCAACCACAATTAGAGAAGCCAAGAGGAGATTGAGTAGAGGCATCTAGTCATGTAAATACCTCCAGTAGGGGGAAATTTCGAGCCAAGTGGGAAGAGGGATCACATGCAGCCACACCTCTAGATGTGAGGTGTGGCAATGGGAAGTGATAGTCCCAAGAGGGTTGAAATTGGGAAGGGTCCATTGAGTGGCTTTTTCTCATGGATCATACCTTGCTATGGGAGCCCAAGGTACATGGTAGCGGAGAATCAGTGGGATTGATGCAGTCAGAGATCAAAGTGACAGAGGCTAGAGTAGACATATACTAAAGAAGTGTAGAGAAGGGTTGAAAATAATGTAGAAAGGCAGAGTCAATAGAATTTTAGAGTTTTGAGTTGACATAGGCAATATCACTCAGAGACTTTGACGACAAAGGAATCATTCTAATTCAGGTTGGATGTTTTTTTTTGTTTCTAGAGTTGTTGGAGAAACAGCAATAGAGAAAAGTGTTGCATGCATAAAATTCCAAAGGTTCAGGATCAGGATCAAGTTGAATTCATTTATTATTGAGAGGGAGTGTTGAAAATATAAACAATAAAGAATCCATAAATTCCAGTTTAATTTGTCCTTGAATTAAACTGAGAATTAAAATTGATTTCTATTCTCATAGCAACTTGTAATAGTTAACTAGAGTGAGTTGACTTAGTTAACTTAGGAATTTCAAGTTGGAAGTCTTTCTGAAGTCATGTATATGTTATCTCTATATTATAGGGGTCCAATATGAGTTAAGTATGAGTTGTAATTAGTTAACTCAGTTTACTGAGTTAAGTCCAGTTTAATTAATTCCAAACTGTTTGAGGAACTAATAGTGGGTTAACAATCGGTACACTGATGCATTAATTAGTGCTACTCTAATTAACTGAATTTTCCCTCATCATAAAATCATGCATGTCAATTTTGAGAAAGACCCAGTTGAGCTAGAGTGTAGGGACAGTGTACTATTTTTGTATAATTTTCTGAGTTGTACATATGGTGCATGCAGTCAGGAACTGAACCTTGAAGGTATTGTGTAGGTTCGGATGCACTGGTTTCCCTTTAAGATGGGATAATGATCCATAGGAATTGCACAAGGAAATAGGAGGCTTGGAGAGTAGAGAAGAGGCTTGGATTTGGCTGAGCTTGCTTGTGAGCTAGAGATTGATTTTACTGAGTGTTGGGATTGTTCATGTGAGAACAAGCATTGTATTATCATCTTGAATTTATGATTAATGTAAAACAGATAATGGGGTTTTGAGCTGTGGTTTTCCATGGATACTTATAATGTTATGTGCCATTGATGTTCTTCCTCTTGCTGATTACTATTTTCATCAATCTATTGGCTTCTGTAGGTTGAAAGTAAAAGTAGATTCTTGTCCTGTGCTTTAGTAAATTGCATGAGCTTGTGAATCTACAGGATTTTCTACATTCGTCTTCATTTTCTCCAATGCACCCTTACTAGAGTTGTTGCCAAGTGGAATGTCGACCAATCGTATGCCTCCCATTCCACCTTTGAAACTCATGCCAAATATTTTCTGTCATAATTCTAGTTACCTCTCCACTCTGTCACTTGTACTGAACTCTTAACCTCTTTTCATCAAACTTCTGTCACCTGCCTATTTGACCATGTTCAATAATGGCATAGAAGGAGAAGCACATGTAAAGCTCCTGAATTTGAAGATGGTATCTCTATGGATTCATTCCTTAGATCACCTTTTGCCCCCATTGGTAAACATGTTAGCTCCCACTTCCCCCATTTTAAGGAATATGCACTCCAAGTAGCTTTGAAATATGACCTGACCTATGCACAATTAGGATATGTTTATAGTGTCATTTCTGATATGCCTCGGCCTAGTGCTCCTAATGCGCCTGGGACATCTCATGTCACTAATGATATCATTAGATATATCTCAAACTGTCCACCTCCACCATATCCTCAACCTCACACGAGTTATGGTCAACCCAAAGGAGGACTAGTTAGACTTACACCTATCCCCCTTATGCTCCTTCCCATGGAAACCCTTACCAAGGTTCAAGAACATCATATGCATATCCCAATTTGCATCAACTCATTCCAAGGCTAGTTGTTGCTTCACCTAGTTATCCCAATGTTGCAGCCATTTCTTTCTATCCTTATGCATTTCCTAGTGCTCCAACCCCTCCGACACTAGTGCCCCAACCTCCCATTCCCTCTCCACCTTTACCACAACAACACCCACCTCATCAAGGTCAAGTATGTGCTCATGAGAGTGAAACTAATCATCCCAACCCCAAGAGAAAGAATAAGGGGATGGATAACTGGAACTAGTCATCTCAAGGTAACCAAGCCAACCAAGGTCTCCTACTAATGCCCCTTAGGGTGACCAGCCTACTCCCACAACCCAAAAATAGAGCGGAGAACTGAATAAAAGCAAGGCTCTTCATACGAATAAACCTTGTGATTTTTGTGGATTAGATGGTCATTATACTCATGAATGTCCCCTTTACCTCAGATGCTCCAAGCATGGGAAGCTCAAGTAGCTATTTTTAGAGGACCTCAGCCCATAGCTCCTCCTCCTCCTCCTCTTGATTCAAAACAAATAATTGCTCCTACTAATCCTTTTCCTCATCAGGGATATATAGCTTCCCAACCTACATAAGGGAATGCAACTCCTCCACCTTCACAATCTAGACCGAAAAATTACTAGATTCTCATGATGAATTTTGACGAAGTCAACACCAAACAAGTCAACCTCCAGACTCAGTTATGCCAATATGAAAATCCCCTTGTTAATTTAGTATATAATTCCCAACCCAAAGTATATGCTGATCTTATATTGTCACCAAGTGGCACCTTATAGATCCCTCCACCTAAATTCGAGGTTCCTCCCAAGATCCCCAAAGATCCATTACGTCGAAAAGTTGTTTCCTCTAAATCTATCCATACCTATAGCATAGTAGATGACTTGGCACAATCCCCTGATTCCATTTCAACGTTGGAAGTCCTCCATATGTTCCCATCCCAAAAAAAACTCTACTCTCTGCCTCAGGCATTGTGAATCCTTCTGGTGATTGTTTGATTGTCTCTAACGTTGTGAAAATAGAACATCCCCCCTTTCCTTCATTAGTTTCCTTTCAAATACCAGTCTCTATAAACAACGCCACAATCCATAAGTGTATGAGAGATGAAGACGCCTCCACATGTGCGATGGCCACTAGTGTTTGAAAGAAAATTGGTTCACCTGACTTGTCCCCATCCACTATCACCCTTCGTGATTGGGATTGTCAGCCCTCGCAGCTGTTAGTGTTGAGAAATGGAAACAAGAAATTCCAGTTTAATTTTTCCTTGAATTAAACTGAGAATTAAAACCGAATTATATTCTCATAGAAACTTGTAAATAGATAATTAGGTTTAATTAACTTAATTAGCTTAGGAATTTTTATTCTGAAGTCATGTATATGTTCTCCCTAAGTTTTAGGGGTCTAGTATGAGTTTAAATTGAGTTGGAAATTAGATCACTCAATTTACTGAGTTATGTTTAGTTAAATTAGTTCCAAACTATTTGAGGAACTAATAGAGGACTAATAGTCAATTGGTGCACTAGTTCATCCACTAGTGCTACTCCAATTTTCTGAATATTCCCTCATGAGAAACTCATGCATGTTAGTTCAGAGAAAGACATAGTTGAGACTAGAGTGCAGGGACAATGTTCTATCAGTTATATTATTTATTGGAGTGTAAATATCGTGCATGCATCAAAGATTGATCATATATTTAGATTGTGTAGTTTTGGAAGCATCAATTCCCTTTAAATACGGTTTATTCATCCTAGGAATTATGCAAGGAAATAGGGGCTTGGAGAGTTGCATAATTGGCTAAGTGTTGGCCAAGAGCTTTCTTGTGAATTGAGAGAGTTGAGCATAGTTGTGTGGAAATGTTCTAGTGAGAACAAGATTTGTATCTTCACTCATATTTCTGATATATGCAATATAGATAGTGGGGTTTTGAGTAGTGGCTTTCCCCATACACATCTTGTGTAATGTGTCATTGATTTATCTTCTTCTTGTTCATATTTTTTCATCGATCTATTGGCTTTCACTAGTTGAAATTATAAGTAGATTCTTGACTTGTGATTTAGTAAATTGCATGAGATTTTGAATCTACAGGATTTTCTACATGATATCAGAGATGAGAACAATATACTAGAGGAGATTTCAAATTTTTGTGTTTTAGGTTACAAGTGAAATTCACATTTGCAATACATACTTTAGGATTGGCAGATGGCGTTCTACGGTTCACGAATCGAGTATGACTTGGAAGGAAACTAAAATTTTATAGCCAGGAGGGACAAAATGGAGGTTTTGTTAGAGGATAATAGCTTGAAGTAATTCATTGATCAATAATTTCCTAAGCCAGCGGCATCAGATGTACAAAATTTGGTCGAATGGAAGAAGTCTGTGGTGAAGGTGAGGTAGATAATTGTTGAGGGAGTTCAAGACCACATTGTCTCGAGTCTCCATGGAAAGGAAACTCAATATGATATGTGGAAAACATTGAAAGACGTGTATAAAAACAACAATGACCAAATGAAATTGGTAGGGAAGGACAAACTTCAAAAAATCAAAATGGAGAAAGGCGAGACGATTCCAAAATACTTTGCCAACTTCACTCAGTGTCATGATGAGCTTAGAAGTGTTGAAATCGCGGTTAAAAAGGATTATATGATGAGTCTTCCTCTTCTAGGACTCCCAAAGAGTTGGCATAGTTATCAGGACTCTGTCAATTTTCGGGAGAAGTTTCTGGATTGGGAATGACTGTGGTCGGATTTGCTACAGGAGGAGATAAAGAGGAACACCAGGGATGGTTTTTCATCAAAGACTGGTGATGAAGATAACTTTTCCTTAGCGATTAAGGAAAAGAAGGGGAAAGGGAAAGATTCCCATTCCAAATCAAATTCTTATCATGGAGGTGAGAAGAAATACATGACGAAAGTTAGGTGTTTTCATTGTCATGAGTTGGGCCATTTTTCTACAAATTTTCCACTCAACAAGTCCAAGAAGAAGTCCTCAAGAGGAATAGTGGGTGAAGCTTTCACCTCTCAATTCGAATTGGACTTTTCCCTCATTTCATGCATGGTGTCATCAATGATGGGA
Organism: Pinus taeda; assembly: GCA_000404065.3. Classification (NCBI taxonomy): domain Eukaryota; kingdom Viridiplantae; phylum Streptophyta; class Pinopsida; order Pinales; family Pinaceae; genus Pinus; species Pinus taeda. The sequence continues at coordinate 111,863 of APFE031735934.1, read as the reverse complement.
AGTGTATGGTACTGAGACAGTGGAGATTCATTCCACATGACTAGCGACAAAGATTTATTCAGTGACCCAGAGGAGAACAATCTACAAATGCACATCGATATGGGTGACGACAAGAAGTATAATGTTAATGGATTGGGCATGATTACTTTACTCACCTTGTAGAATGTTATGTATGTGCCTAGGCTAAAGAAGAACTTGGTATCTGTTGTCATGCTTGAGGATAGATGCTATGATGTGATCTCCTCGAAAGCAAAGGCATTCCTTCGACACATAGCCATGGGTCAAGTAAAGCAGATAGGAATTCAGGTGAAGAATCTCTATAAGTTGGAGGTAGAGGAGTGTGTTTCTTTGAGCACAAAAGAAGAAAGGGTGAAGAGACGAGGCATTGGCAAGTTGTGGCATACGAAATTGGGCCACTTGCATCATGGGGCTTTGAATATATTGCAACATATCTCTACCAAAGATATGCTTGAGCTAGTTGATACATGCAAGGGGTGTACTTTGGGAAAATACACCAAGTCTTCCTTTCACGACAGAGACAGTCAAGCAGAGGATATTCTAGAGTGAGTCCATTTAAATGTGTGTGGATTATTCTCAGTAGCATCCACAACCAAACACATGTATTATGTTATATTTATTGATGACTATTCTCGTAAATGATGGATATTTTTCATGCATAAAAAGGAACAAACTTTCACAAAGTTTTGTGTGTTTAAAGAATTGGTGGAGAAAGAGTCGGGAAAGAAGGTTAAATCTCTATGAAGTGATAACTACGGTGAGTGTTAGTCTCAGTCTTTGAAACCTTCCACCACTAATCAAATATGCTCTTACAAAGTGGTCTTAGGGTGCCAAAGTCAAATTTTGTCATTTCAATGAGTCTTCAAGTAAAATTTGGTCACTAGGTATTAGGTCTAGGATTTGTTTTCACTCCTTTCAAAGTTGTCCAAATGTCAGTCCATGTCACCATTCATCTAAGTGTACCATAATTTAGAGAGTTGTCATCATCATTTTAGGTTCCAATGGGTCATTTTACACCTTGTTCGTGCTTCAGTTATGCTTAGGTAAGGCTCATTTCCCTCTCTTAGGGTTTTGAAGGTAATTTCTCTTGGATGGTCAAATCATCAACAAAAATTGTGTCATGATGTTCATACACCTTCCCTTATCCTTAATGTACCTAATTAAAGACTTCCCATCACTGATATCCCTCAAATTCCCCATTTTTCCACAAACCCTAGTTTCTTGCTACAATTTGACAATTTTCTAGGCTAAGCCTGTGTTTTTCCCTTTTGGACCCCTTCCCCTCACTCAATATTTTAAATTCCACTTTCCCATATTTCCTAACATCCCTCCCTACTTCCAAAAATTTATTCAAGAATTTAGAAGCCCCTTATCCCCTTCATTTCACTTCATTTCGACAAATCCCTTGTTCCACACATCGGGATAGGTTTTACTCAAATTATGTTTTTGAGCAAGTCAAAATAAATTTGGGAAAAATGAGAGAGCTTTTGTCTACAATATGCCAAGGAAGAAACACCTCCTTAATTTTTTACACAGGTGTCATGGTTTTAGAGAAATGTCAAAAATAAAGTTGCCTCAGGAGGGTTGTTGCACTTCTAGAGTGGCCTTGGTAAAATCAAGATTTCTCCTAGCTTGATTGGCCAAATGACTTGCTTGATGAGTGAAATGATATCTAGACAGAGTGATATTTCCAATGAGCTATCCTAAGCTCAATTTGGAGTTAAGGAAGACCTTCAAATGTTTACTGCAATAGCACTCTGAATTTAGGTAGCCTCATTTTGCACATTTTGACTAGTCTTGGAAGATTGGATTTTTGAAAGGACAAATGACCTCCAAATTAAAAAATTCAAGTTGTGTTGGAAGGTAGACTCAATAATATTTCCAATGAGCTATCACATGCCCAATTTAGACACCGGGAAGGCCTCCAAAAGTGTCCTACAAAAAGTGATACACATCTGTCAGCTGGTGCTACGCATAGAATTGGTCTACACACCTAGCGTAGGTTTTACACTAAGTTTTGTTCGGGCGCTATGCATAAAAAGTGCGCTATGCACCTGGCAGTTGGGCTACAAACTATTGCAAATTTCACCATTTTTCCTCAAAACTTCAATTTCTCCCTCTAAACAAGTAAGTACATGAATCCAATCTTGTGTGTTAAGGTTTGTTTACTAAGATTGGTGTTTTGTGTTCTTCAAACTGAAACCCTAGCTTCTAGGGTGAAACCATAGTTTTCTTCATTGCACTAGTGGTTGTATATATTGTCCCCTTAATCCCATTCCCCTCATACATTTTCCCCTTAATCCCATTCTCCACATATAATTTCCCAAACTCTACACTTCCCAAACCCTACTCACATCATCAAACTCTACCCACTCTCCCTAAAACCCTACTTATCCCTAAACTCTGTTCATCATACATTTTCACACACACTCTGGCCATTTCATTCCTTCACCTTATTTCCACACTGTTATCTATAAAACATCCATATACAACCACATTTTTCAAAACCAAGGGAAAACAATGGAGATAAACAATGAGTATGAAATGGAGGAAGAAACCCTTAGTGACAGTTCCATCGAAGGCCTTAAGGAGAAACGAAAGAGCATGATAAACTCAAGATCTTGGTTGAAGCACCATTAGCCTAGCAAAGAACCTAAAAAGGATCACTCATGCCAAATTTCAAGGAATTTGGAGCATTTTTTGTCATTTTTGAAATTTTTTAATGCAAAAACATGTTTTTTTAGTAGGTGTGGCGCTACGCTTTTGTTGGAGGCATCCATTTGCAAAAAGGTTTGCATTTTTCGATTCAGCATGAAAAGTTATGCATGATCAGAAATGGTTGAGAAATTTTGACAAGTTCTAGACCTTCAAAAGGGCCAAAAAGACCCAAAAAGTGCCCTCTCTGCCACTTTTTTGCCACACAGGAAGCAGTATTGGGAGATTTCATTTTTGGAGTGGCAAATAGACTCCAAATAAAAAAATTAAAGTTGTCCTAGAAACTAGACTCACCAAGCTTTCCAATGAGTTATTCTGCACCTGATTTGGACTTCAGTAAGCCTTCCAAAACTGGCTTGGAAAAAGTGCTACACATAGGATCAGTGGCGCTACACATAGGAGAAAAATTTGCTAGTTTTGCTTGTTTGTTGAGAATTTCACCCAATTTGCTGTCAGTTTGACTTTTTCTTCTATCTTTTGTAAATTGATGATGTAATATGATGTAAATTGATGTACTATGATGTAAATACTATGAAATATGACTTGAGGAGGTAGATACATCAGTTTAGAGTTGGCTTAAGGATGAATGAATCAGTTTCCATAGTTTTAGAGGCAAGTTGTTCCATTGCCTATTTTTCAGTTCCTAGTTTAGATCTTGTTGAAACAACTCCTTTACTCACGGATTCAACCCCTGATGGCTAGAATAGGTGGTTTGATGCCTATATATTGTAATGTTTTAGTCATTTTTCAAGGTTGGACTCTTGCGGATGCATTGAGCTACTTTGTACATCATTTCTGCAGTTTGGCAAGGAAATGAACCAGGGTTTTGCAGCATTTTGTGGGATTCTTGTGGTAATGTGAATTAGCATTTTTTTCTCCTCTATTATTTATTTTATCTTATGTGGATATGTGCCATCATATCTCTTTTTCTACATAACTAAATGAATCAAGATTAAAGGGTGGAATCCATTGACGTTCAGTGCTCTGCCTCTGGGTTTATTTAGTTCTAAATGTTTTATGTTGTTTGAAGAGGACTCATGAAACTTACATGCCCTCTAAAAATCCTCACCAGTCTTTAGAATCACCATCACATTCATTTCAAAGTGCTAAAACACTTGCCTACCTCGCTCCACAGAAACCTTTGCAAATCTGAGTTGATTTCCTGGACCCAAAGTTGCCTTCCTCATTTGATCCAGCAACCAACCATTAAAATCAATCAAATTCCTCTGACCATATACCTAGCCTAAAATTAGTATTCATATTAGTCATCTCAAGCCTTACTTGCCATATTTTCTTTCAGATTGACAAGGAGAGAGCCCTCTCCCGACCTGGTAGGGCTAGCTACCAGGTTAAGTGTGCTTTGATGTTACCCTAGACCTACCTTTCTCAGCCTAAGGTAGATTTAGGCTCTAACAGTGAGTATGCCTGTAATGAGTTTAAGAAATTTTGTGCAGTGGAACGGATTAAACAGGAGTTGACAGCACCCCATAACCCTCAGCAGAATGGGGTGGATGGGAGGAAGAACAGAAGCATAGTAGGGGAAGCAAGGGTGATGTTGCATGATTAGGGCCTACCACTACACTCGTGGGCTAAGGCATGCAACACAATGGTTTATGTTTAGAATCATAGCCCACATCAGATACTTAATATGAAGACGCCAGAGGAGGATTATTCTGGTAAGAGGTCAGATGTTGGTCACTTCAAGATTTTTGGGTCATTGGTATATTACCATGTGACCAAAGATGCACAGAAGAAGCTTGAGCCTACAACAGTGTTGGGGATATTTTTCGGGTACACTAATACATTGCACAACTATTGGGTGTACTTGCCGACCAACAGGATGACAGTGTTTTGCAGGGATGTCAGATTCGATGAGGAGAAGGCCATGTGAGTTTCCCTTGGGAGGGAGCTTGAGCTACATGCGTGAATGAAAAATAGTATGACATGGCACACTAAAAAGTGTCTCCAACATCCTTTAATCTAGATGGCTTCACTTTGAATGTGAAAGTTTCCCAAGGACTAGTGAAAGTACTTTTATGTTGATTTGCAAAACAAATACTAATATAATTGTATCTTGAGAATCCATCCATAAGAGAAAAACCTCATGTCCCACATGCTCATCAATGATTTGATAAATAAAGGTTGTAGGGTAATTATCTTTGGGACATGCTTTATTCAGGTCTCAAAATATTCGTGAAAAGAAAAATGTTTCCTTTCTTTTATAAGACAACAACCGGGTTAGAAACCCATGAGGTATAAGTGATGGGTAAATGAATTCTTCTTTTCCATCTAGCCCCCCTAGCCCCTATTCCATGAGGTCCTAAGGCCCCTTATCATTCTCTAATGATGGGATTATATATCTCAGTAAACCATGTTGTAACCTATCACTTCTACCCATCCATGCTACCCTTATGTCCCCTTGCCCAATTCAATACACCAATGGACCCCCCTTCCCAAAAATTCATGAGAATTGAACATTTGGCAGTGATCATTTAAGAACGACCTCTAAAAGTTTAATTCTAATGACTTTTTATTTTGGGGGGAGGGTGGGGGGTTGTTCAAGCATACCTCCAAAAGTTACATTGTCATGACTTTTAAGGGGGGTTGTCAAACAATCCCCTGTTAAAAGTCACAAGAATTGAAATTCTACAGGTGTTTTTAGACACACCCCCCTGCCTCCCCCGCCCCCAAAAAAAGTCATGAGAATTGAAATTTTAGAGGTGGTTGTTAAATGACCACCTCCAAATGTTCAATTCTCATTACTCTTTTTTTTTTTTTTTGGGGGGGGGGGGGGGTGTGTTGTTCAAAGCACTCCAAAGTTATATTTTCTGATTTAGAGGGGGGTGGGGTTTGTCAAAAACACCATGAAAGTGTATTTGGGGCATTTATTTAAACTTACCACCCAAATTCATGAGAAAACACTTTTAGAAGAAGTTGTTAGAAACCCCCTACCACAAAAAAAAGAAGTTCACGTTTCATGACTTTTGGGGGGGGGGGTTCAAAAACTGCCCCTAGATCACTAAAAACACTTTTAGAGGTGGCTTTGGAAAGACCACCACAAGGAAAACCACCCCTAAAGACTTTCTTTGTAGTAGTGTAGGTACCAATACATGCCAAGTGCCAAGTGCTAGTGAATTCTAAGTGCCAAATATTCCTCTATTGCTTCTCTCCTAATTTCAAATAATAGATATCAAATAACTTTAATCATAAACCATGCCAACACACGACAAATCATACCAAAGCATATCAATGTATTCCAGACATGCTAAGACTTTTCAATTTCCAGCACATGCTGAGTGCCAATGTGTGCCAGGGAGTGTTACACATGCTATGGAGTGGTAGGGCATGTCAAAGAGTGTTAGGGTGTTCCAGAGAGTACCAATGCATACCAAAGAGTGTTATGGAGTGCTAGGGAATCATAAGGGAGCACTAGGTCAAAATTTATTGAAATGAATGAATATGAGGGTGTGCTAGGGGATGTCAATTAATGTTAGGCACACTAGGGAGGGAGTGACAAGGTATGCTAGATAGTGGTAAGGCATGTTAGGGAATATAGGGCATGTCAAGAAGTGCTATAGGGAGTTCCAAAGTGTGCTAACATGTGCCAAATAATGCCAAGGCATGCATACATGCCAAGAAATGTTAGAGTGTCAGTTCCAGTGTGCGTTAAGATGTGTCAAATAATGCCATGGCATGCCAGATGCTAAGACATGCTAGAATGTCCAAGGTGTTAGGGTATGCCAATATGTGTCAAGGCATTTCAAGGCAAAAAAAGGAAGAACCAAGCTAAAATGAAAGGAAATGAACACATAAAAGGGTTAATAAGTCAATACTTTATCTTTTTCAAAAGGAGCATGCTAGGCACACTAATAATAAGTTCCAATACATGCCAAGTGCCAATGTTTACCAAGTGCTAATGTATGTTAATGTTGCATGCCAAAGTGTTCCTGGGAATGCTATGGACTACAGGGCATGCCAACACATGCTAGGAGAGTCCTATGCAATGTTAGGGCCTACCAACATGTGCTTGGATGTCCTAGTCATGGCAAGATGTTCTAGATACAAATATGTTCCAAGACATGAAAGGTGACAAGGAATGTTAGTGTGTGCCAAAGCATGTTAAGGTGTGCCAAGAGTGTTGAGGAGTGTTAGGTCTCTCTCATTAATAAAATTTACAAAGCTTGATTACGTATTAAATAATATAGCTCCTACACACGCTAGTGGAACATTATCTAAAGGGAATTTGTTAGATAATAAACCTAATAGAGATGAATCATGTGTTGACTCACAGGAAAAATATATTCTCATTACTAGAGGGAAATGATACACACTAATAACTTCTTAACAATTTGACTAACTCTAACCACTATTGCCTTGGACACATAATGAAAAATACTCCACAAAAATGGTCTTCAATCATTGTATTTTGAAAAAAAATATAGTAACATGCACATAACATCATCAAAAAATCATTGGAATGATCAATGATGACAATTTTTTTTTACCATCACCAAAAGTAACCAAAAGGAGAATTGTTGAGGGTCAATAAAAGGTTGTCACTATAAGTTTCACCAAAGAGAGAATTAGTGATAAGCCTTTAACAACCCTCACTAAAAGTGTCACTGAAAATGGCTTTGGTGACAAACCTTATAGGGCCATCATTATATGGACTTACACCAATGTTTTTTTAGGGACCGTCAATATGTAACATTGGTGATGGACCTTAAAGGTCCGTCATAGGCATGATCTTCACCAATGACCTTTTTTCTTGTAGTGGTTGTCGTCTGTAGTTTTTTACAGTGAATGTTGTGGAAAGTGAGTTGTGTTTAAGCAAAAGGTATGTTTCAGTAATTTAAGATTTGTATGTTGGTGTGCTTCAGGATAATCACATACATATGCAGATCTATTTATGTATAGTTGTGTATACATTCTGAGATATGTTTTTCAGTATGTTGAGACCTATATGTGGGCGTTTCACATGATAAGCATGTATATGTTGGAAAATTATACATTACAGAGCAATGGAACACATAAAATATTTCTGAAATATAAACACAGAAAATGCATAAAACAAGAGAGACACGGATATACGTGGTTCACCCAGTTTGGGCTACATCCATGGAGAAACAACTATTCCTTCCTTTTATAGTATCCAACAAACTAAAGAGATACAATGTACAACAGATCCGCTGTAACACCCTCTTCACTCTCAATATCCTCTCACTTCCTCACTTAGAATATAGATATATATAGACGCAATACCATTCCCTCATATATATTGAGGGGTTACCTTCTAGGGCAAAAAACCCTAAATTAAACATAACTTCTACCGTCAGATCATCCGCCTAATGAACGACCCAGATTGACTAGAAATTACTAGACTTTTACAAGGCAATTTTACATCTATTTTAGCTTCGATGGCACTGTCCCCGAACCCCGGGGGACCGTTGGCCCTCGGACCCCCCAGCCGAGGGGGATAGGCCCCCCCGCCCCCCCCCGCGTGACGGGGTGTACAATCTTCTTGGGGTATACATTCGACTGAGACCTTAATACATAAGATAATCAAGCTCCACACCCAACAATCTCCCACTTGGAGACTGATTTTAGCAACTCCATCGCTGCTTCATTTGCTAGACAATGACTCCACTTTAGACCTGTTGTTTCTCTCTTCTTCATCATACTTGAAGACCAATTGAAACTGAGCAAATTCTTAGTTTCTCCGTGGTTACAACTTTTGTTAGCATATCTGCAAGATTTTGGCTAGTGTGTATCTTTTCCAGCTTTCATTGTCCATCTTCCAATGCTGACCGTATGAAATGGTACTTGAGCTGTATATGTTTAGTCTTGGATTGAATGCAGAGTTATTTGCAAGATGTATGACACTCTAGCTATCACTGTATAACCTGCCCAACTCCTGCTTCTTACCCAATTCATCCAGAAACCTTTGTAACCAAATCATTTCTTTACTAGCCTCTGTAGCAGCAACATACTCTGCTTCTGTTGTTGAAAGTATAACAACACTTTAGATTTTTGAAACCCAACTGACAGTTGTTCCACCTACAGTAAATACATATCCTATAGTGCTCCTCCAATAATCTCTGTCACTTGCCTTATCTGCATAACATATCCCTGTAGAGTAATGTTTGAACCACCAAAGCATAATGCTTGGTTTGTGGTACCTCTCAAATACCTGAGAATCCACTTCACCGCCATCTAATTTTCTTTTCCTGGATTTTTCATGTACCTACTTACAAATCCCACTGCATTTGCAATATCAGGGCTTGTGCAGACCATTGTATACATTAAGCTTCTAACTGTTGATGCATATGGATCTTTAGACATATGAACCATTTCTTCCTAAATCTTGGGACACACCTCCTTAATTTGAAATGGCTAGCCAAAGGTATACCAACTGGTTTGCATTCTGCATATTAAACCTTTTCAACACCTTTTCTATGTGCTCACTTTGAGACAATGTTAATTTGTGATTCTTCCTGTCTCTAGTTATTCTCATACCAAGGATTTGTTTTGTAGCACCCAAATCCTTCATTGCAAATGAGTTCGCCAATTTTCTTTTGAGCACACTTATTTCCTGCATGTTAGAACCTACAACAAGCATGTCATCTACATACAATAACAATATAATATAGTTGCCATCATTTTCCTTTTGAGATAAACACAATGATCAAAGTGACTCTAGGTTAACCTTGTTCAGACATAAACCTGTCAAATTTTAGATACCATTTCTTGGAGCCTATTTTAAGACATACAAGCTCTTCTTACACCTGCACACTAGTTTTCTCCTTCCCTTTTACCTCATATCCTTGTGGTTGCTGCATATATATCTCTTCCTCCAAATCCCCATGGAGAAAGGCTGTCTTTACATCTAATTGTTCAAGATGAAAATATTTAGCTGCTACTAGACTTAGAATAGTTCTGATTGAAGTCAATTTCACAAAAAGAGAAAATATCTCGTTGAATTGAGGCTTCTGTGATCCATATTAAGTTTATGAGAGATTTTTCGGCGTAAATCACATGATATTTCATTTGTTGACGTGTTTTGAACCAACCGGTGTGGTTTATCGTCAAGACAAGTTGAATGAACAGATCTCGCTTTGCATGTTAAATGAATAGAGTAGAACCTCCAACAACTATATTTCTTGACTAGGTAATGACTATATTGACAACAACTAGAATTGACGAGGAAACGGTTAATTAGAATTGGATTAGGGGTATAACCATTATTTAATTAAATAAGTTACTTTGCTTAGTTATATTCTTATTAAAATAAAAGTAAATGGACCATTTTATACACTTACAATTATAAATATATATTAAAAATAAATTATAACATAAATTAATTTAAATTAATAGTTAGTTATCAAAGTATATATCTAAATATTAGAGTAATTAATGGTATATTATATATATATAAGATATATATAGATAGATAGTAGATAGATATATAATAGAGTAATATAATAAATAGAACTAGTTATTTAATATATATAAAATGTAAGTCAAGGAACGTTTTCATACATTATTTATAAAAATAATATAAAAATAATTAATTATAAACTAAATTTAATTTAAAAAAGTAACAGTTATTTATAAGTTAGATAATATATAAATATAGGAGTATATATATTAAATAGTTAGTTATATTTTATTTAAAATGTAAATTAAAAGGCACTGATTTCATCACTTATAATTTATAAATATATTTAAAATAAATAAATTAATTTTAATTAATAGTTATTTATAAAAAGTCAATTAAATATATAAATATTAGGTAATTTAAGGGTTAGAAAGAATATTTTAATATCTAAAATTAATAGTTTATTTAAGGGTTAAAATTATCATAGATTAATTTCAAGATTATTTTCTTTCTATTATTAGAATAAAACAAATAGCATAAATAACTGCTATTACAATACCTCCAATTATATCAACCTCAAAGAACAAAGGCCACAAGAAACGGGAAACAAGGGGAAAAAAATTAAAAGACAAGAAGAAAAAGCTATACTTACAGAGGGGAAGACAGGAAGACAACGACTAGGAGGAGAGAGCTGGGACCCAACAACTATTGATCTTCCAGCCATCCTCTCTATTGAGATTGTTCGGCCTTTTTTCAATCTCAAGCGCTGCCCTAAATTTCCGGTGATGGAATTGGGACACTCTAGCAATAACACTAGCCTCCTCGATACATACATGATAATTGGTTTTCTCCACATGCTCTACTAAAGCAGAAGACTTGGCTCTCCTATGCTTAAGGTCAGCTGCGTGCTCACTAATCTTTTGATTAATGGAGCGACCAATCTCACCAATATAGGGGTCCCACATGAACAAGGAATAATATATACCCCTTTCATGTCCTTGGGGTCGATAGGATCCTTCACTGCTCTGGGGGACTTACAAATGGTGTTAAGAGGTCTAAAGGTCGAGGGGAAATTATGCTTCTTAAGAATCCTCGCAATCCTATCCGTGGTCCCCTGAACAAACGGAAGATGGACACCAAAAATATGCTCCTTCTTATCTCTTTTAGTTAACGAATTCTTAGCTGCTTTGAGGAAAGCCTTCTGTCCCAAGTGCCTACTATAACCATTCTCAACAAAGACATTAAGGAGATGAGATTTCTCCTCCTTGAAGCTCTTTTCATTAGAGATCCTTAAGGCACGAGTAGCAAGGTTGTTGAGAACCCCCAACTTATAAGCCGAGAAATGGTGGGAACTAGCATGAAGATACTGCTCCGTATGAGTTTTCTTACAAAATACTCAGTGGGAGAGGGAACCATCACTATTCTTAGAGATAAGAGTATCAAGGAAAGGGAGGCAACCATTGACTTCTTGTTCCTTTGTGAACTTAATGGCCGAGGATTGACTATTGAGATGATCGAAGAAGAGGTCTAACTCCTCTTGGCCATGAGACTAGATGACATTAGTGTCATCTACATATCTTTTCCAAAGCTTAAGCAGGAGGTCGGCTGAAATTAATCTATGATAATTTTAACCCTTAAATAAACCATTAATTTTAAATATTAAAATATTCTTTCTAACCCTTAAATTACTCTAATATTTATATATTTAATTAACTTTTTAAATACTATTAAATTAAAATTAATTTATTTTATAATTAATTTATTTTAATATAATTTATAATATAAGTGGTATGAAATAGTCCCTTTAATTAACATTTTAATAAAAATATAACTGACTACTTTATATAATTACTCTAATATTATAACTTTTTATAACTAACTACTCTTAATATTTAGATATAATAAACTTGATAACTTACTATTATTTAATTTAATTATTTTATTAATTATATTTATTTAATATATATGTTATAATATCATTAATTATAATTTTAAATTACTCTATATCATTACCTTAATTTACTCTAACTATTTAAATTTATTTAACTTTTATAAATAATTTATTATTTTAAATTAATTAGTTATAATTAATTATTTATAAATAAGTGTATGAACATCCTTTGACTTTATATTTCATAAAATATAAAGTAGCTATTTATATATTACTCTAATATTTATATATATTAATAACTTTTATAACTAACATTTAATAAATTAATTTATTGTTATTAACTTATTTTTAATTATTATTTTAATGTAAGTGTATAAAATGGTCCATTTACTTTTATTTTAATAAGAATATAACTAACCGAATTAACTTATTTAATTAAATAATGGTTATACCCCTAATCCAATCCTAACTAACCATTTCTCGGTCAATTCTAGCCGTTGTCAATATAGCCGTTACCTGGTCAAGAAATATAGCCGTTGGAGGTTTTGCTCTACCTATTTAACAAGTAAAGCGAGATCTGTTCATTCAACTTGTCCTGACGATGACCACACTGGTTGGTACGAAACACATCGAAAATGAAATATCATGTGATTTACGCTGAAAAATCTCTCATAAATCATCATGTTTGCATAGAGGAGGCAAGTGCTATCGCTAAGGTTTCGCAATTCCATCACCGCAAATTTAGGGAAGCCCTTGAGATTGAGAAAAGACCGAACAATCTCAATAGAGAAGACAGATGGAAGATCAACAGTTGCTAGATCCCATTGCTCTCCTAGTCGTTTTCTTCCCTTCCTCCCTCCCTCCTTTTTTACCTTTTTTTCCATTTCCTTCTCTTTTGGGCCTGTAGTCTTGGTTGTGATTTTGAGTCCCTGCCCTCTCCTCTTTAGTCACTCTTCAAGGTTTTGTTATCTATTATAAGATAAGTGTATAGGATATTTAGGAGTATTATGATAACACTATTATATTAATCCTTTCATAACTCTAATAATAACCTGATATCATTCTAGGGTATTATATAATATTATATATATATAATTTATATATATATATTATATATATATATATATATATTTATATATATATTAGGAGTATGATAGATATTATGAAAAATATAGGGGTTATATTATTCATTATTTA
>APFE031735934.1:47827-97841 GCA_000404065.3 Pinus taeda | reverse complement strand
TTTATTTTATAATTAATTATAAATTAATTCCCCTTAAATCTTTAATGATATATAAATAACTATGTACATTTAATAATTTTTTTAACTAACTATTAAATTAAATTAATTCATGTATTCACGTCTCAACTAACTACTAATTTAAATTAATTATTTTATTTTCCCTTTAAATAAGAATATAACTAATTAACTTTTTAAAATTAACTTAATTATTAAAATATAGGTCATGCCCTTAACATCTCCTAGTCAAATTTAGTCGTTATATAGCCATTTGTTGTTTTGCTCTGACTATTTAATATGCAAAGCTTGATCTGATCCTTCAACTTGTCCTGACGATGAACCACACTGGTTGGTTCGAAATGCGTTTGCAATTGAAATCTTATGTGATTTACGCTGAAGAATCTCTCATAAAAAAAGAAAATATCTCATCAAAGTCTGTACCCTTTTTCTGTGTAAACCCTTTCACCACAAGTCTAGCTTTATACCTTTTCCTACCTCCATCTTCTTCCTTCAACTTGTAAACCCATTTATTCTACAATGTTGTTTTACCTGCAGGCAATCCAACTAAGTCCCAAGTCTGGTTATGTGCTAAGGAGTCCATCTCTTCTTTCATGGCTTACTCCCACTTCTTCCTAGTTTCTACCTGCACTGCTTCTTCATAACATTCTAGTTCGCCATAATCAGTCAACAATACATAATATAATGAAGGAGAGTATTGTTCAGGGGATCTCCTTATCCCAGTAGATCTTCTAACACCACTTTCAGGTGTTTGAGGTGCTTGTTACTGTCATAGTTGTTGTCCTAGCTTTTGATCATTATGATTTTCAGGCACCATCACTTTTCCTGTGATATCGTCAAGCACTGTGTATTCTCTGTTTTATTTTTCCTGTTTCTTTTCTTGCAATTGATTCTTATACAAGACCTTTTCATTGAATATTACATCTCTTCTCCTAATGATTTTGTGATTTTCATAATCATAACCAAAATAATTAACACCATATCCAATAAAGGTATATTTCTTTGATTTTTGCCTGAAGCTTTGTTCTATTTTCTTTATTAATGTGGACAAAGGCTTCACAACCAAAAGTCTTTAAAAATGAGTAGTTTACCTTTTTACCTATCCATGCCTCCTCTGGAATACCACAATCCAAGGAACTTGAAGGCCCTTTGTTTATTATATAAACAACAATATCTACAACATTTGCCCAAAATTGTAAAGGCAATCGCAATCTCATGCACCTTGCACGCTCCATGATTGTCCTGTTCATCCTTTCTGACACACCATTTTCTTGTGGTGTTCCTGGAACTATCTTCTCTCTATGAATTCGATTCTCATAACAATACCTATCAAAATCTTTGCTGCAATATTGACCTCCATTGTCTGATATGAGACACTTCAACCTTTTTCCTGTCTCATGTTCAACCAAAGCTTTCCATTTCTTGAAAGTATCAAATACATCATATTTATTTCGAATACAATAAATCCAGGTTTTTCTGGTTGCGTCATTAATAAAAGTGACATAATAACGAGAGCCACCAAGAGATGATACCTGAGCTGGTCCCCATACATTTGTATGCACAAGCTCTAATTTTTCACTCTTCTTTTCTATCCCAACTCTAAAGAATTTGACTCTCTTTTGTTATCCATAGACACAATTCTCACAGAATTTTATATAAACATGCTTCAAACCTGGCAACAAATTTCTTGAGTGAAGAATCTGCATCCCCTTCTCACTCATGTGCCCAAGCCTATGATGTTACAATACCATATCTTCTCCTGCAGAGGTTAAAGCATTAACAGAATTAGAAATACCATTGCATAAATACAATGTACCAACCTTTTCTCCTTTCGCTATTACTAGGGATCCTTTAGTGACCTTCCAGGTTTTATCTGTGAAAGTAGTTATGCAACCTTCACCTCCCAATTGCCCTGTTGAAATCATATTTTTCTTTAGATCTGGAACATGCCTTACCTCCTTCAATAGCCATTGATTTCCATTCTGCTATTTTATGAAAACTGTACCCATTCCAACGATTTTATAGGGTTTATCATCACCCAATCAAACTTGTCCAAAATATCCTTGAACATAATCATGAAAATGTTTCTTATCAGGTGTGGCATGGAATGAGGCCCCTGAATCTACCACCCACACATCAATAATATTTTCTAATGAAAGAATCAAAGCATTTTGCAACACATCACCTGTTACATTCGCTTCATTATCAGTTTCTTGCTACACATCTCCTTATTTTCCCTTCCGAGACTTTCAATCTTTCTTCAGGTGTCCTTTCTTCCCACATTTCTAGCACACTATCCCCGATCTGGAATTGGATCTATATTTTCTTGACTTACTGCGATATCCTGGGCTCTTTCCTCTTTCCATTTTTCTTCCCCTAGTCTCTGCAGTCAAAACATTACCTGATGTCTCACCAGAGCTTTTCCGTTGCATTTCCTCGCTAAGGATTGCACCGACAACATCATCAAACTTTAAAGTACTAGATCCAGAGACAGAGTTACTAATGGCCATAACTAAACCATTCCAACTTTCTGCAATGAGCACAGAAATAACAGAGCCCAAACTTCATCATCAAAATTTACCCCTACAGAACTTAACTGACTTGTAACTATATTAAAATAATTTAAATGGTCTAAAATAGATCCACCTTCTGACATCTTCATATTAAATAAACGCTTCATAAGAAATACATTATTTAAGGCCGAGGGTTTTTCATATAGTTTGGCCAATGCTGACGTTGAACCCTCTGTTGTCATTTCCTTTGAAATATTAAATGCTACCGACGCCGCCAGACACAGCTATATTGTTCCAAGTGCCTTTCTCTCAAGAATATCCCATTTTGTGTCTGTCATACTCGTCGACTTCTTTGTCTTTCCTCTCAATGGTAGGTACAGATCTCTCTGATACAAATAATCTTCCATCTGCATCTTCCACAACTGGTAGTTTTGGCCGTTGAATTTTTCGACCCTAAACCTACCATCTTCTGCCATTTCTCCCACTCGAACCAGGAACCCTTCTCTCCAGCAAGTTTATCAGCCAAATAGACCTTTGGTTATGATACCAGTTTTTAGAAAATTATATATTACAAAGCAATGGAACACATAAAATTTTTCAGAAATATAAACACAGAAAATGCATAAAACAAGAGAGACACAGATATATGTGGTCACCCAGTTTGGGCTACGTCCATAGAGAAAAAACTAGTCCTTCCTTTTATATTATCTAGAAAACTAAAGAGATACAACCTACAACAAATCCGCTGTAACACCCTCTTCGCTCTCAATCTCCTCTCACTTCCTCACTCAAAATACAGATATAGATAGACGCAATACAATTCCCTCATATATAGTGAGGGGTTGCCTTCTAGGGAAAACAAAACCCTAAATTAAACATAACTTCTACCATCAGATCATCCGCCTAATGAACGGTTCAAATTGACTAGAAATTACTAGACTTTTACAAGGCAATTTTACATCTATTTTTAGCTTCAGGGACGTTGCACCCAAACCCCCGCCGGGGGACTATTGGCCCCTGGATCCCCGCAGGGGGGACAAGTCCCCCCCCCGTACCCCCTCGCGTGGAGGGGTGTACAGTCTTTTTGGAGTATACATCCGGCTGAGACCTTTGAATATAGAAGATAATCAGGCTCCACACCCAACAATATATACGTATTTCTTCTTAATAACAATCATGTATATATTCTAAGTTAGATCCGTTCAGGGTTTGCAATGTTGCTTGATGATGAAAATTGATGAGTTTTGATATATTTGTTGTTGTCTATCAATGATGTCTTGATCTAGATTGTTTATATCTTCTATGGTTTAGTTGTGTATTGATCTTATCTAGTTGTAGTGGTTGATTTATTATTCATTGGGATAATGTTGCAGTGATTCAATTGATTTAGTGATTGTATTTTGAATTCAGTATTTAATTTAGTATTGGGCATAACGTTATGTGTGGGTCTAGTGTGAAAATTTTATGAAATGTGGCCTACAATTTTTTATGTTTGTTTGTGACAGGTGTATATAGTCTAAAATATTATGAAATGTGGTCCAAAATAGGTATTGAGAGTTGAAGCCTTCAGTAAGCGAGTCATAGTTTCCTTCAAGTGGTAGCTGGTAAATCGTTTCATGGGGTATGTGCTCCCTTCTAGTAGGAGTTAGTAAATGAGATTTGGAGGTTGTAGCTCCCTTCCAATGGGTGTTAGAGAACAAGTGGATGTTTGAGCTTCCTATGGGTGGATACCTTTGTTCTGGTAAGAGTCTGCACCAATACAATAGGTATTGAATAATTTCTTTATAATAAAAGAGGAAGACAAAGACAACAATAGCAGTGATTTTCTCCCACATTGGGTTTCCACCTAAAATACTGGTGTTCATATGTGTGGATATGTTTCTTGTGAGTTGATGATTTATCTTCTCTTTACTTCTAATGGTTTCTGCTTAAGAAATGAATGACGAAATAATGATGCATTGGTTAAGGATAAACAATTGATTGAACATATGAAAAGTTAGTTAACTGGATATACGCAATTATACTTCAATGAAGTCACATAAACATGGGGTTTGCATAAATGATAATAGCATATGGAATCCTAAATACGAAATTGAAATTTAAAGTGAATTAAAAATATTGATTCATGCCCCCTCCCCAGTAGTTTGCCTAACAGTGATAAGGTGTGGTTAAATTACAAAAAGGTAACTTCACAGGCCCCAATAGGAAGCTCAAACCACTTTAATATGAGCCATACATAATCACAAAAGTGGTGGGTGACAATGCTTTTGAATTGAGCATTCCGCCATTCCTTAGCATACATCCATTTTCCAATGTGGAGTTGCTTCGACTATATTATCCACCTTTGTTGGCCATCTTAAAGATAGTCAACCAATTGGACCCGATGGAGCTCAATCTTGAATACATTAAATGGGATACAATGGATCATATCATCGAAACTAAGATAAAGGATACCCTCCAACAAGTGACATCCAACTCTACAAGGTAGTGAAATCTAGGAAACTTCTTCACCAACGAAAGTGGCTCACTGGGACCCAAATTTAGTAGAATTATCCCCATGTGATGGGGGCCCTCAACAAAATGGAGACCATTTATTCTTGAGAGGGAGAACAGATCTAGATGTATATCAGTGGCCATCCACCTAATCATTTGGTTCAAGGCACATTTCTCCATCTTGGTAGATTTTTTTAGTCCTAAACGATTTGGGTCATTTTGAGGCATGTTGATGATCAAAACTAACTACATCAACATTTGAGGAAATCCACCTAATGAGAGCCCAAAATAGGCCTCTTTTACATTTGGTATGGTGTTTCCAATGGTATTGTGGGTCCTGTTACTGTTGAAAAGTGTGCAACAAGAAATGCTTGTTGAGATTGCAAAAAGATGATGGAGCTTAGTGAAAAGAGTCGCCTTCACTAAATGGGTCCGCAGGCTATTTTTGGCGCAAGTCTATTTTTAGACTATGTCTATTTTTAGACATATGGATCATGTAGGAATTTACAGGGTAAGTTCCTCAGACAGAACACCAGAAGGACACCGCTCACAAACAGATCACAGATCAATACACCAGTATTTTGACGTGGTTAAAACCCTCAGAGAGGGACACAGTCCACGGCCTGCGCCAACGTGGCTACTACAGGCAATTTATTAATAAAAGAATGAAAATTTACATAAGCTTCTCTCATGCACGGTGAACCTACAAATGACCCTCCATGCACTTTAAATAGAATTCATGGACCAATCGGGTGTCCAGCCACGGATCAAGTGTCGGTAATACCGAGGAGAGAATGAACCGTCGGATCACTACATATCATGACCGTCGGATTGTAAGTTACAAAATGTACAACGGTAAAGAAACAAACTTTGCCTAACTCTATACCTAACTCTATACTAGACCAAGTTTAACTTAACTATTTCCTATGTGTCGGAATATCCTAACAGGTATTGTATAGGTTCTTGAGGGTCATGTAGCTGATCATTAATGTCTATATGGTGTGTTTCCTTAGGTTCCACTTCCTTAATGTGTCGTACAAGGTCGAATCATATCATAGTGGCCTCTCGTCGCATGTTTACCCCAGCTGACCAGTTGCTTGGGTAGATGTGGGAGGAGGGTGTTACAGAGTGGTATTGGAGCATGGTTCACCCCTCGGACTGGATGGGCTACATGTTGGTCATGCATGCATATTAGTTGCATGTGTGTCTCTCACATTTGCATTCCATGTGCGTGTTGCATTTGCATGATGTTGTTCATGGTTGTAGTGATGTCGTCATGTGAAATTTGAGGTGTTATTATGGAATGTATCACAGTGAGTGTACGATTGGTTACATGTTGATTTATTTCGCTTACATGTATCATTGTAGTATGCTTGGTTACATTCTTGCGTGTTTGGTTACATTCTTGTATGCTTGGTTGTAAGTATCGTTCTTGCAGGTTTAATTTCAAGAATTGTTCATTCACGCTTGATCATACGTGTTTATGCATATGTGTAGATCATTATGCATCACTTATGCATGTTCATGTTGCATGTGGTTAAGTTTATAGTAACATAATGATGGTGGTTTTCATGCATGAAGTCATGGTGTGTGTTGTTGTTGAGGTCATTCATTGATGATTGGACCCTAGCTAGAATGACAGTTACATGGTCATATGCTTATGTTTCATGTTTCTATATGTTGTCATGATTATGTTATACATGTATCACACTGATTTGTTGATCTTGCAGACAAGGTATCCTCCTCGAGCTATACTAAGGTACGTTGGTTTATTGTGATTTGGTTTAGTTGACATGATACACCTTGCAGGAAGAAATATCAAATGGATAGCAAGATGATTGACTACAAAGACTCTCCCTATGAATTTGAAGAGCAGTATTGTGTTGGGAACTTTTCAGACCTGGCAGTGACACTGAGAATCTGAAAGGAAGAGATAAGGAGTTGTGAGGCAGATAATGATAAAATCATTTAGGCACAAGAAAATTTAGTAGAGGTAAATGCAGTCATACTTCAGATCTTGTCATATTTGCAGTGACATGGACTGCTTCAGATCAACCATGAGAAGGAGCATAGAAATAATGGGGCATATGGTAGTAGATCACATGGTGCTCACAGATCAGATAAAGATGACACAATCAGAGATGTCGGATTATTGGACACTCTAGATATGAGAAGGGATAGATACAAGTATGATTCTAGTTCTAATTCAGATAAGCACTATGATCACCATTGGTATCATACTTACATGAGGAGTGATAAGGGGTATTTTCCATATGAGTTTAAGAAAGAAAAACCACCTACTTTTGATGGAGAGGTAAAGAAATTGCAATATGCATAGGCATGGTTACTTAGCATGAGAATATTCTTAAGGTTGCACGACTATTCAGAGAACATGAAAGCTAGAGTGGCTACATTCAGCCTCAAAGGAGAAGCAGACATTCGGTGGGAAGACGTGAAGAATTTCAGAGGTATAAATGGGGAAGATTTGACTTGGAGTGAGTTTGAGCGGCTATTAAAGAAGAAATATTTATCGGAAATATACTTTGATGACATGGAAAAATAATTTTATGAGCTAAAGATGGGATCCATGACAGATGATGAGGACACTAGCAGATTCTTGGAGTTGTTGAGGCATGTGCCTTACCTCAAGGAGGAGAAGGCTAAGATTCAGAGATTCGTTAGTGTGTTACTAGTTGCATTCAAATACAGGACCGAGTTCGACAAGCCTAGATCATTGTAGGAGGCCATCCAAAATCTTAAGCATTGTTGTGAACAATCAAAGCACCGAATTGAGATGAAGCCAGCTTAGAGTGGTATTGCAAAGAACAAAGGAAAATGGGACAAGAAGCAATTAATATAACAAGATTTGGGTAAAAAAGAGAATGTTGCACCACTTAAGAGGTTCAATTCATCACATAGAGGATAGGGACGCAAATCTAAGGAGCAGAATAAGGATCCCGTGTAATGTTGGACTTGTGGAGGAGATCATCGTAGGAAGGATTGTCCACAGTACAAGAGTGGTAGGCTTAAGATAAATAGTGTGCTGGAAGAACAAACTATTGGAGACGTTGGTCAAAGTATTCCACGTATCTATGCAGCCTTAGATAAAAAACATGCAAAGCATCAGGCACCTATCATTGAAATGGCTAGTAATCTTTGTGATCAAGTTATTTCTATTTCGATTGACCCTGGATCTAATTATAGCTACCTTATTCCTGACTTGGTGGATAAGTGTGGTTTGAGTAAGGAATTGTATGCATAATGTTAGTTAGTATGGTTGGCTACATGTACGAAGAAATGAATATATCACTGAGTAAGAGCTTGTGCATTTGACTTGAAGGGTATGCCTACCACAACAGATTTGAATGTATTACCATTGGGTTCATACAGTATGTTGTTGGGCATGGAATAGTTGTATCTTCATTGAACCAAGGTAGATTGTTATGATAAATCCATTGAGTGTGTTGATGAAAATGTGGAACCAAGAATCTTATAGGGAAAGAAGAAAGCCACATTAGTTAAGATGGTGACAACTATGCAAGAAAAGCGTAGCCACGAGAAAGAGTGTAAGTTATTTGTAGTGCACATTTCTAGTGATAAGGGTAAAGAGGTTGAGGATGTAAATGTGTTGATAAGATACCTAGTTCTACAATAGTTTAGGGATGTGTTTCCTGAGGACATTACAGAGTTTCCACCTCATAAGGAGGTAGAATTTTCTATTGAGTTAGTGCCAGGGGCAACTCCAACATCAAAATCACCTTACAAGATAAGCACACCTGAGTTAGTTGAGTTAAAGATATAGTTGAAGGAAATGTTGGACAAGGGATACATTAGGCCAAATGTATCACCATGGGGCACACTGATATTGTTTGTGAAGAAGAAAGATGGTACTCTTAGATTATGCATTGATTATAGGCAGTTGAGCAAAGTGACTATCAAGAATAGTTACCCTTTGCCAATAACTGTTGACTTATTCAATTAAATAGAGGGAGAAACAATGTTCTTGAAGATTGATCTGAGATCTAGATACCATCAGGTACACATCAAAGAGGAGGACTTTTACAAGACTATGTTCAGGACTAGGTATGGGCATTATGAGTTCATTATTGTTCCATTTGTCTTAACTAATTCTCCATCTACATTTATGTGTTTGAAGAATAGTGTGTTGCACACATATTTGGATAAGTTTGTTATTGCGTTCATTGATGATATACTGGTATATTCTAAAAATGAGGAAGAACATGAAGAACATTTAGCAGCAGTGGTGAGGTTGTTGAGAGAGCATCAGTTGTATGCTATGCTCAACAAGTGTAGTTTCTTTTAGACTGAGGTAAATTACTTGGGGCATGTTGTCTACAAGGAGGGAATTACAATAGATAAAAAGAAGATAAGGAACACCATGGAGTGGGTATCTCCTAAGAGTGTGGATGAGGTGAGTTCTTTAATGGGTTTGGCAGCCTACTATAGGAGGTTCATCAGGAAGTTCTCATAGATTTCTTATCCTATCACATCATTGTAAAGGAAGGGTAAGAAGTTTGAATGAGGAGTGTGAGGCTAGCTTTGATTAAATTAAGCATTTGTTGACACATTCACCAGTGTTACAGATTGCAGATCCAGACAAAAAGTTTGTGGTATACACAAATGCTTGCAAGAGAGGGCTTGGTGGAGTCCTTATGAAAGATGGACATGTAGTATGCTATGAGTCCTGAAAACTAAATGAGCATGAGTAGAAATACCTGGCACATGATTTGGAGTTAGGAGCAATCATATATGCATTATAGATGTGGAGACACTATCTTCCTGGTAGGAGATTTGTACTTATGAGTGATCACATTGTGTTGAGGCATTTGTTTGACTAGTCGAATTTGAATGCCAGGTAGGCTATATGGTTGGCCACGATCAACGAGTTTGACTTTGAAATTAAGTACATCAAAGGTAAAGAGAACAAGTAGTAGATGCTCTCATTAGACGAATACATGTAAATCACTTAGCAACTATGAGCTCCTATGGGAGGCACTTACAAGATAGGATCTTGCAGGCAAGTCAATAGGATGTCAGGTATATGGAGATTGTGTACAGGTTGTAGTAAGATGCTGATACCGGTATAGGTGCAGATACAGGTATAGGAAGTGGCATAGGTACAGGTGCCAGTACAAGTACAGGTGTAGGTGCACAGGGTATGGATTATTGTCTTACAATAGATGGGTTGGTCAGGTTTTGAGAAAGGATACATGTATCGGATAATAGTGAACTCAAGAAGGTGATCTCAAGGGAGTTTCATGAAAAACCTTATTTAGGTCACCTAGGTTATTAGAAGACATTAATTGCAGTGAAGAAATTTTATTATTGGCCGAATTTGAAGAGAGATGTAGCAGAGTTCATGGATGAGTGAAAGTAGAATGTAAGCATCTAGGTGGACTGCTACAACTAATCGTGATTCTATAGTGGAAATGGGAGGTCATTTCCATGGACTTCATCACAATGTTTCCAAAGACAGTGAGACGACATGATTCCATTATGGTCATTGTGGACATATTGACAAAGGTTACAAACTTCATTCTAGTGAAGTCTACATTCTCAGCAAGCAATGTAGCTCAGGTATTCATCAGAAATGTGGTCAAATTGCATGGTGTTCCAAGGAATATTGTTTCCAACAGGGGTGTGAAGTTCACTTCCAAGTTTTGGAAGGAGTTATTTGTAGGTTTGGGCACAGATTTGGCATTCAACATAGCTTATCATCTGTAGAAAGATGGACATAAAAAGAGGGTCAATAGGATATTAGAGGACTTGTTGAGGATGTATGTGATGCATCAACAATGGAAGTGGGAAGAGTATATCCCTTTGGTAGAGTTTGCATAAAACAATAGTTATCAGTAGTCATTAAGGATGATTCCTTTTGAGGAATTGTATGGGTAGAGTTGTAACTCTCTTATCAGATGGAGTGATCTAGTTAACATGGTGTTGATTGGACCAGATATGTTGGCAGACATGGAACATGAAATGCAAGAAATCAAGAAGAATCTAAAGGTAAAATAGGATAGGAAGAAGAGTTATGTAGATAGGAACAAGTTTTTCAAGGAGTTCTAGGTTGGGGAACGGGTGTACTTTCCCATCAAACCAAAGAAGATCTCCTTGTGGATTGGATCATGTGCCAAGCTGGCACCTCAGCTTTGTGGAATCTTTAGTATTATTGAGAGGATTGGGCCAATAGCCTATCAATTTGACTGTCTCTGAAAGTGAAAGTCCATGATGTTTTCCATGTATCATTTCTTAAGAAGTATGTTAAGGATGTTGATCATGTGATTGACTGGTTGGTATTGCAGGTGGAACCATATGGAGAATTCTAGTTGGAGCCTCAATGTATATTGTAGAAAAATGTGCTCATGCTCTAGAATCGAGCAATCGAGAAATTTAAGGTGTAGTGGAAGCACTTTGGGCCCGATGAAGCTACATGGGAGATGGCCAATCAGATGCAGGTTATATATCCTTCCTACTTTTCTAATTGAAGCAAAGCAACTTCGATATGGTAGTTTGGTATATGCTTTGTGGTGGTCGATATATGCTTTATGGTGGTTTGATATGTTCTTTATGGTGGTCTGTTATATGGCTTATGGTGGTTGATATATGGTTAATGATGGTTTGGGATATCCTTTATGGTGGTCGGTATATGCCTTATGGTGGTTTGATATGTGCTTTATGATGGTTTGGTATATGCTTTATGGTGGTTGATATATGCTTTATGATGGTTTTTTATATGCTAAATGATGTTTTGATATATGCTTAGATATGGTGTTTAGTATATGTTTTGATATATGATTTGGTATATATTGTTGGTAATGTTTTTATATGTATAGATGTATATGGATGTAAATACTGCCATGAGCTATGTTATAAAGCTCCACTATGTGGTACGGGTGTCATGTTATTATGATTATGTTGTCATGTTACTATGCTATCATGTGGCTATGTTATCATGATGTTATGATGTCATGTTGATTGACACTCTGCAGGATGATCATTGTAAATACCATATTGAGTTGTGTTATAAAGCTCCATTATGCGATATGTTGTTATGGTGTCATGTTATTATGTTGTTTTGTTGGTTTCTTCTTAGCAGGTTGATCATTGTAAATACTGCATCGAGCTAAGTTATAAAGCTCCATTGGCAATATATTTTTCTTACAACAATTTTGTGGTTATAGGTGTTTTTGAACATTGAGGACAATGTTCCCCCAAGTGGGAGGGTTTTGTAACAACCCTGGTGAAAATTCCATGTAATAAAATTAAATAAAGGAAAAATAATAACCACGGTTGATGGGACACTTATTCCAAGTTGAATGTTGGGCAAAATCCTAGTGATGGGGATCACTTATGATTGTTTATGGCTAAGGAAATTGGCAAAGCCAATGGCTAAGGCTTTGGAAAGGAAAAATTGAATTTTTGGCACATTTATTATGAAAATAATGGAAATTAGGAGAAAAGGGAGGTGAAAGGTCACAGGTTGCATGTGAGGAGGAAATTAAACGAAAATAATGGAAAATGAAGAAAATAGAGGCCCCAATCATAAAAAGGCTTATGAGGATCATTGGGTAACCTTTTGTCAATTAAGTATTGGAGTTCTCTTCTATTTTCTCTCTCTCATACTCTTGGAGACTTAGAGTTTTCTTGGAGCACTCTTAGAGGCTGTGGCATACTTGGATTTTTGGAGCAAGAAGTCAAAGGAAGAGTAGGAAAGCACAAGAAGATATCGAGATCAACAACTACATCTGATTTGTTTGCAGGTACCAAGTTGCATGTATGTTTCCTACACTAGTTTTGGCATGCATGGAATATGCATATGGGTTTTTGTTTGTTATCTTTCATTGGCTTGGGGGATGGATGGGAATGAAAGTGGATTGCCTAGCCTTTCCATTTCCTGGATAGCCATGGTGATTATGGGTTTATTTCCTTGTTGTGTTTTTGGTTGGTTCTCATGTTTCCTTAGCTTGGGTTGAGTTATTTTTCTTGTAGCCTTGGTTGGAAAAATGCTCTGGAGCCTTGGAACAACTTGGGTTGAGCTACTAGTCCCATAGCCTAGGTTGGAAAAATGCTCTGGAGCCCTTGGTGGGTTGAGTTACTAGTCCCATAGCCTTTGTTGGACAAATGCTATGCAGCCCAGTAAAATATGTGGGTTGAGTTACTAGTCTTGTAGTCGGGTTGGACAAATTCTCTGGAGTTTTGGATGGTTGGGATAGAGACCGATCTGATGATGGTTTTGTAATTTTTGGCCATGAGGTGGAATACCTATTTGATGGGTTAATGTGGATGCCCTATGGAAGTCCTAGATGAGTTTTTGATTGATGTGTTCCATGAGATCCCACATTCATGCTTGGAATATGGCATGGGGGTCAATGACTAAAGAGATATTTGGCTTAACCTTCCTACAGTTGGGTGGAACATGGAAGCCCCATCCCAGGTTTGGATTGTGCATCATTAATGGAAGGTTATTTCTCCTTGTATTTCTATGAGAATTTTGATGGATTGTATGTGGTCTATATGGTTGTACTTTCATGAGTATTTTTGTCCCTATTATGTTGGTTATATATGTGTTTTATGACAGAAGACATGTATGGTTTTCCTCTTGTTTTTACTTGTAATTGAATGATCAATGTATCTATGACCTAATGGGTGGAATGGCAGTTGATGTGTTGAGATAAAAATGGTTATTAGCGATTCTTAGCTAAGTATGAGACCCCTATGCTCATAACTGTTAATTACAAGTGTAGATTACACATTTGCAATATGTTTGATGAAATGTCGGTCATGGCTAGTAGGGGTCTAGTCAAGGTATTGAACAAGTATTTTATTTAGTACTGTCATTTCCATGTTATTTTACTGATCTAAAGATATTGTTCAATTATGGGTAGTGACTTGGGCTCTACACTTGAAAAAGTGGCTCAAATCCCAAAGTCGCTAGTATAGAATTGACATTTTTGGTCTCTGGTTGCTAGAAGGAAAGCCCATGAGAGTGAATTTGAGTTGTTGGTCATGCTCATGCTTATATCATGGGAGCGACTGAGCCTTCAATTGTCCAAAATCTTAGTGGGACCCCAAGGTAAGCTGTCTAAAGTATTGGATAGGTTCCTGAGGGTCCTATAGTTGATGATTAATGTCTGTATGGTGTGTTTCCGTCGGCTCCACTTCCTTAACATGATTTAGGAGGTCAAATCATATCATAGTGGCCTCTCGTCGCATGATTACCCTGACTGGCTAGTCACTTGGGTAGATGTGGGAGGAGGGTGTTTCAATTTTAAGTGAACTCAACCAACGAAAGGTACTCCTCCCATCTCCTTTATTGATGCATCACATACATCCTCAAAATGTCCTCTAATATCCTGTTGACCTTCTCTATTTTTCCATATGTTTGTGGATGATAAGTTGTACTACAGGGCAACTCTATCCCTAAACCTGCAAATATCTCTTTCAAAACTTGGAAGTGAACTTAGCATCCCTATCTAACAAAATATTCTTTGGAACACAATGCAATCTGACCACATCTCTCATGAACAACTGTGCCACATCACTATTTCAATATGTAGTCTTCACTGGAATGAAGTGTGCTACCTTAGTTAACCGTTCCACCACAACCATGATGGAATCATGTTTTCTAGATGCCCTTGGAAAACCTATAATGAAATCCATGGAAATGACCTCCCATTTCCATCCTGGAATCACAAATGTAGTAGTCCACCTGGATGCCTACATTCTACCTTTACTTGATGACAGTCCAAACATCTAGCCATAAAATCTACCACATCCTTCTTCAGATTCGACCAATAATAAAACTTCTTTACTGATGTCAACGTATTTTGGTAGCCTAGGTGACCTGAATACAGTTTTGTGTGAAACTCCCTCAAGATAATCTTCTTGAGCTCACTGCCGATTGCACATATATCATGTCCCTAAATCTAATCAATCCATATCATGAGAGATGACAGTCTGTATCCTCTACACCTATACCTATACTTGTACTCCACTGTAACCTGTGCATAAGCTCTCTATACCTGTCATCTTGCGGACCAGCTTGTAAAATCCGATGCTATAAGTTTGTCCCATAAGAACTCATAGTTGCAATGTGATTTATATGTATCCACCTTCTAAGAGGATCTACAACCTAGTTCTCTTTACCCTTGATGTACCTGATGTCAAATTTAAACTCATTGATCGTGGTCAACCATCTAGCTTTCCTGGCATTCAGATTCAACTGGTCAAACAAGTATCTCAACCCAATGTGATCACTCATCAATAAAAACCTCCTTCCAAGAAGATAGTACCTCCACATCTTCAATGCATGAATGATCGATTCCAACTCAAGATCATGTGTCGGATAATTTTTCTCATGCTCATGAAGTTTCCTTGACTCATAACATACTACTTGTCCCTCCTGCATAAGGACTCCACCAAGTCCTCTCTTGCAAGCATCTGCATACACTACAAACTATTTTTCTAGGTCTGAAATCTTTAACATTGGAGTGTTTGTCAACAACTTCTTTAACTACTCAAACGTGTTGCACATTCCTCTATCCATTCAAATTTATTACCTTTCCTCTACAATGACATAATAGGATATGCAATTCAAGAGTTCCTGATGAACCTCTTATAATAGTTTGTTAGCTGCATGAATGATCTTACCTCATCCACATTTCTAGGATCTGCCCACTCCATGATAGCTGTTATCCTCTCTGGATCTACTACTATGCCTCCCTTGGAGACCACATTCCCCAAGTAATGTACCTCTATTTGAATGAAACTGCATTTACTGAGCTTAGCATACAAATGATGCTCTATCAACAGTGTCAACACTATTGCTAAATGATCGACATGCTCTTCCTCATTCTTAGAATATATAAAAATGACATCAATGAATATAATAACAAAATTTTCCAGATAAGGAAGAAACACACTATTCATCAAGCACATAAAGGTAGTTGGAGCATTAGTCCAATCAATGGGACTACAACAAACTCATAATGCCCATACCTAGTCCAAAAATCTGTCTTGTAAATGTCCTCTTCCTTAATGTGTACCTGATGATATCTAGATATCAAATCAATATTTGAGAATACTGTTGCTTCCTTTAACTAATCAAATAATTCATCAATCCTCTGCAATTGGTACTTTTTCTTGATGGCCACCTTGTTAAACTACCTGTGATCAATGCATAACCTGTGAGTACCATCTTTCTTCTTCACAAACAAGAATGGTACACCCCACGATGATACACTTGGCCTAATGTATCCCTTTTTAAGAATTTCCTTCAACTGCAACTTCAACTCTACCAACTTTGGAGTGCTCAAACTGTATCGTGCCTTTGATGTTGGTGTTTCCCCTGGTACCAACTCAATGGAGAAGTCCACTTCTTTGTGAGGTGGAAAATCTAAGATCTCTACTGGAAACACATCCTGAAACTATTGTAAAACTGAGTACCTGCTAAATATCTCTACATTCTCATCCTCCTTACTTTTATATCTAGAAATGTGTACTACAAATAACACACACCCTTTTCTACAACTACATTTTTCCTACATAGTTGTCGCCATCCTAACTGATGTTGCTTTCTTCTTACCCTACAAGATTCTCTACTCCCCATTTGCATCCAAGAACTCAATGGATTTTTCATAACAATCCACTTTGGTCTTATGAAGATATAGTTAGTCCATACCCAAAATCATAATATATGACCCCAACGGTAATATGTTCAAATGTGTTGAAGTAGGCATACCATTCAACTCAAATGCACAAGCTCTTACCCAATAATGAACTCTCTTCTTGGTACCTGTAGCTAACTGCACTAACCAAGATTTTGCATGCACTTCTTAGATCTAGGGTTAATCAAAATAGAAACAACTTGATCACAAAGCTTACCATCCATCTGAGTGATTGATTCTTGATGACTTTCATGCCTATTATCCAGTGTTTCATAGATACGAGGAATTGTCTACCCAACGTCCCCAATAGTCTGTGCCTCATGTGCACTATAGATCTGAGGCCTACTAGTCTGATTCCACGGAAAATCCTTCTTAATATTATCCTTACCACATGTCCAACACTCCAATAGTCCTGTACCATCACCTCTATTCTATTTTTGTTTCCCATGTCCCTATCTAGCTGCATTGAACTTCTTATGTTGTGCAACATTCTCTTTTTCTTCTACATTTTGATGCCTTATTCTTTTTGGCTTCCATTTACATGTACTTTTATCTTACCATTTCCACCCTTGATGAGATTATATCTTATGTTGTGACTGTTCATAACAATACTTTAGTTTCCCAATAACTTCCTCAAGTGACTGAGGTTCATCATACTCAATCCAGTCTCTAAATGTCAATGGAAATCCACTGACAAATCTCTAAACTTTAGCCTTTTCATATTTAAGATATGGTACATACCTCAATAGCTCCAAGAACTTGGTCGTATACTCCTCATCTTTCATCGATCCCATTTTTGGCTCATAAAATTCCTTGGCTTTGTTGTCATAGTCCCTTTTTGACAAGTGCTCCTTTCTGAAGAGTCTCTTGAATTCATTCCAACTCAACTTTGTCTTGATGTCTCTGACTTGTTTTACATCTTCCCACAAAATTCCCTTTGAGGCTTAAGATAACTATTCTAGCCTTCATATTCTCTATATACTCATGCAGTGCAGAGAAATTAGTCTTGCCAAGTAACCAAGCCTCTGTATCCTCAGGCTTCTTCAACTCTCCATCAAAAGCAGATGGCTTCACTTTCTTAAACTCATCTGGAAAGTATCCCGTATCACTCCTTTGTAAGGATGATAGATGGCGATCATAATGTCTATCAGAACCTGAGCTAGAATAGTACCTATGTCCATCACCTCTCCTATTTGGGTTATCCAAGAATCTACCATCTTTGAGCATGTCATCTCTATTTTACCTATGATCACCATGAGAACTACTTCCATATGCCCCATTAGTCTCATACTCATATCCATAGATTATTCGGGGTGGTCCTTGTCTCTGTAATTTTGACAAACTTTGAAGAATTACTGCATTGACTTTTTCTTGTTTCTCTTGTGCCTGCATGATTGTGTAATTATCTACTTTACAAATCATTTATTCCTTCAAACTCCTCAATGTGTCTACCAAGTTAGAAGAGTTCCCAACACCATGCTTCTCATCTAATTCATAGGGAGAATCTTTATAGTCTACCATCTTTCTAGTCATATTGATCCATTCTTGCAAGGAATAATATGTCAGCTAAACCAAATCATAAACAAAACAACATACCTTAGTATAACTTGGGGAGGATATCTCATCTAAAACACCAACCATATTAGCACAATATGTATATAAACATAATCATATCATCATTTAATCCTCATCTAAACCATTATCTAGTCATCAATGCATGATGATACCCAACAAACATCATGAATTCATGCATGGCAACTATAACCATATCACTGTATGCATAAAAACATATTTATGACATGCACGTATACACATTACATACATACATTGACATGCATATCCAGTGCATAAATGAATAAACTCATGATAAACACATCCAACAACAACATCATTAACTTTTCACATGGCAACACCACTACAACCATAACCAACACAATGCATACACAACTAGTACATAGACCACAAACATGAGAACACATATTCAACTGACATGAATTCATGACCAACACACCACCCATCCAGTCCAAGGGGTGAATCATGCTCTGATACCACTCTGTAATACCCTCCTTTGACACCACTACCTTACCCTCATCAGTAGAATCAACCTTTACCACAATCCTCACTAGATCACTAGGCCATAAACAAGCATGGATGCCACTTTATTTTTCCACTTACCCCATGAGGAATTTTCCTATCTCCTAGTCTCTAGGATTTACTACAATCCACAGTTTGATCCAGGGATCGGCATGCCACAATAGGGACACCACCTTCCAGGATTTACAATATTCCCCGCAATTCACTAGCAAGGATTCCTAGGATTGATCAAGGGAAACCATCTATAAGCTTTACCATATATCCTACTATTCACTAGTTGAGGATTCCTAACCTATCGAGGCACACAATACTTGGATTTACGCAACCCACGATCCGGTTCATGGGTCACTAGGCCAGTGGCTTTACCAATATCCATAGTCTGGTTCAAGGATCACTAGCCATATGTTCTTTCATTCAAATATCCACCTCGCTCAACTTCGAATCCATCTGACAATCCATATCAATCAAAACATGAGAACCCCATCATGCCATGGCTATTTTCAAATGGAAAGGATAGGCTGAAAAAAATTGTCGCACCTAGTGAAACCCATGTCAATGACATGAATAGAACCAAGAACACACACGCATAACCATGCATGCCAAATATAGCAAAGAAGTCACACATGAAAATCGATACCTGCAAGTAAACTTATTGTAGCTGCTTGATCTTGCTCTATCTTACTTGATATTTTGCTTCCTTTTTTCCTTCTTTTCCTTTCTCGATTTAATGCCGAAGTGCTCCAAGAAAACTCTAAGTGTCCAAGAGTGTGTGAGGGAGAGAATAGAGAGAGAAATCCAAAACTGAACTGACCAAAATCCATGGACTGATCCTCAGAAGCCTTTTTATTAATGTGGCCTCTATTTTCTTCATTTTCTATTTCCATTTCCTTTTCCAATTTCCTTAGCCATAATAACTGAAATGAACACCCACACTATGATGTTTTACCCATAATCTAGCTTGGAATAAGTGTCGCATAACTGTGGTTATTATTTTTCCTTTATTAACTTTTATTGCATGGAATTTTCACCAGGGATGTTACAAAAGAAATGCTTTTCTGACAAATATTGCCTCAATATAATTCTCATTCAACTTCTAGGAATGTGGGGATCCCAATATTTCAAGCATGAGGCCAAGAATAGGTGGATAGTGGCAACTGATGTCCCCTCCCAATATTGGCCAAGTTGTTGAGTCTCTACTGATTGAGAAAATTGATTAATGACACCGATATGAGATGGCATCCTGACATGCCTTTGATGGCATCCAAACCCACTTGAAATATTTGTCCATCCCCGAAAACCTAACATATATTGTTGCATATCCATGGGATCACAGTCCTTAGACTCCACCATATAGCTAAAATGCATGACTTGGATGGACTTCCTTCTTGGATCCACACCTCCAATTATTCTTGAGGAATATATTTTTCCATCATAATAGATTACTATAAGCCTTTCTCCCCAAATATATGCTAGAGCCTGGCAATAAGGATAGCGTGATTAAATCTTTTAATGTTCAGGATGGCCCAACCACCTTTTTTAATAGGTCTAGAAATAAGATTTAGTTCAACAAGGGGAATCTTTCTTTTGGAGTTGAATTCGGACCAAAGAAAATTTGCCACTATGGACTCAATATTTTTTATTATAGCTTGGGGAATTTGGAATATGTGAATCCAGTATACAATAATTCCTTGAAAAATGGCTTGGACCATGATTGACCTGCCCCCATAGATAGCCATTTATGGTCCCATCTGAGCAACATCTTCTCAAATTTAGCAGTGAGCCAATCCTAGTCAGATATGTTATAATTGTTAGGCTTCAAGAATTATCCCAAGTATTTGAACCCTAGGTATAATAATAGAATCTTCACACGAAACAAATATGTTATGCCATTTAATTTAGATGAGTCTCCCCCATCAGAGATAAGACCACATTTTTCATTCGTTATGTGGATACTAGAGGGTTTGTGGAAATTATGAAATATTTTTTGAAAGGATTCCCGTTCTGTTAATTTTATGTCCCCTACATAAAGAATGTCATCTACAAATAATATATGTGATAGCTAACTGTTTCTAGATATACCACATCCTTTAATTGCACCAAAATCTTTCATGACATGTATACCTCTGCTGAAAGCATCCATAATTAAGACAAAGAATAGTGGAGACTATGTACATCCATGCCTCAGCCCTATGTTCATTTTGAAAAAAAAAAATTAGGCTCCCCATTGATAAGAACTACCATGGAAGCTAAAGTAACACATGCCATTATCCATCGAATTTTCCTGTGCTTAAATCCAATTTTGTAGAGAATAATAGAAAGGAATTCCCAATCAACACAATCATAGGCCTGATTAAGATCTATTTTTAGAAGACATGATTTCTGTTTCCTAGATTTAATCAAGTGGATGCATTCTTTTTCTATAGCCATAACATCCTAGATCCTCCTATTGGACAAAAAGACAAACTACTCCAATGAAATGTGAGGGGAAATGATATTTTTGACATCATTAGCAATGAGCTTAGACATCTTTTTATAGAGGGAATTACATAATGAGATTGGCTATAGTATGAAACAGACTTAGTATTGGATTTATTGCGAATAAGGGTTAAGAAGGGTGAATTGACAACACTTGTAATATGACTGGAGGTTCTGACCTTTCACCATCCTTACCAACTTCAACCCCATTAGGTTAAAGAAATGGAGAAAGAAGTTGTGTGGCCAACCATGTGCCCTAGGGATTTTATCCTCGGCCATCTCCTTGATAGTTTGATGTAACTCCTCTTTAGTTATCTGTGCATTCATAATCGCAGTGTCCTCATCACTGACCTAAGTAGAAAAATTATTATAAAATTCCATCTTTTCTGCCATATAGTCCTCAACCCTATCCTAGAATTGATTTTTTAAAAATAGGAATGCCTCCTCTTTAATCTCATTGGGTGAGGAAATAAAGTTCCTTGTCACGTCTTCAATGGCCCATATTGTATTAATTTGTCTCCTTTTAGATGCAGCCTGATGGAAAAAATTAGTATTTCGATCTCCACCTTTGATCCATGCCAATTTGCTTTTCTGACGCCATTCTTCCTTCTGCAGCTTTATTATTTTGTCTTCTCTAGTCACCAGTTCTAAGATATCTCGGTGTTGTTGTTAAGAGAAGAGGCCAGAGGAAATCGAGTCCAACATAATGGAAATTTCCTTGTCAATGGATAATAGTTCCTTCGTGAGCCCCATCCTGCAATTTGTTGTCCATGATTTGACTGAAATTTTGAGACACTTGAGTTTCTCCATTATAGCCTCGATTGTATAAGTCATATTAGATATAGTAGGAACAGACCATGAATGATGAACTAGATCCTAAGAAGCAAGCTCATTGACACATATCAAATTAAATTTCAAAGGAAGCTCAACCTCCTCCAAATCATCCGACCATTCCAAAATAATGGCTTCATGGTCGAAGATATCTAAGTAAAATGACCAGGATTTGACATGTTTCATTCTTTGGAGAAAAATAGAGTCCACTAGGAATCTTTGAATTCTTTTTGCAATGCTCTCTGAACCCAGTCTTCAATATTGCCATGTTGAGCCGAAAGGATCAGGGACTATGTCACGAAGATCCTTTCGACTGAGGAGATCAGAGAAAAAATATGCTAAAGGATCTGATTTTTCTTTATGTACCCAATACTCACTAATGTTCAATGTAGAGTTTAGATCCCCAAGCACAAAGTGGATGTAAGTCCAGGATGACAAAGGAGTCAACTAGGTCCCAAAATTCCTTACGATTTGTGTATGGAGCATATAGGTTTAATATGCAGAGTCTACAATTCCAGTCGCAACCATAGCCAAATAATATTAATTTAGCATTAAGTTTATAAGCCTATAATGTAAAATAGGAGGAATACCAGATAGCAGTGAGGCCTCCCAAATTTCCATAGGAACTGGAAGCACAACTAGGCCATGATGGAGAAATAGTGAGTAGAATCTCCAAGGCTTTCTCTTTAGACATCATAGTTTCTTAAAGTAGGACCATAGACAAAGATGTGGTTCTTATGTGATATTTGAGGAATATTTTTGCTAGGGCATATCCTAGTCCCCTCAGATTAAGTAACATCAACCTCATTAAGGATTGGATGACATGGGAAATGTTCCTCTAAGGTTCCAGTTGTGAGTATCATCCCTTGTTTCGTTACACTCATTTGAAGGCCCCTGATTGAAATATGGAAGAAGGGATTGTGTTATAGCTTCATGGAACATGTGATTCAATTTAGATTTGATGTCTCTAGTGATAGTGATTTTTCTATATTTAGGTTCTTTTCACCTCCAACAATTATGTACCAATGATACCGAGCCACCATCCTTCAAGTGGAAAAGCGTGTTCAGTTTCTTTACCAAACTTTGTATCTCATTGTTATTATATTAAATGCCTTTTATAATTTTTTTTTTTTTTCTTGTTTATGAGCTTTCCTAATTGAATTCATGTATCATGGATTTGTTCCATGTTTGGGAATGAGTATGAAATATTGTTGACATGTTGATCTATTGGCATGTTTCGCAATGAAGAGGTTTGAATGCTAATTATTTACCCATTGATCCTTCCACTTTTATGCCTACTACTAGTGACCCTCAATCCCATGCAACCAAGAGGTTGGTAAGACTACCACCATTGATAATAACATGCCACCATGAGGATTTTATGCCTACCATTGATTGCCAGTCTAATACCACACACCCACTAGAAAAATCTAGGTAAACGATGTCCAATGCCACCAAGTTGTAAGAGATGTGCTTCCCAAAGATCTCAGCCCACATAATAAAAGTATTTACCAATTAAATTTCACATGCAAATTCCATTCAAATCAAATTCCTTTCTAATAGAGTAACGCAACAACTACGCCAATGGTTCCAATTAATTTTTCCAACTGAATGCAAGATTCAATCATGGGAAATTAAATCCTCTCTTGTCCACACTGGGATGTCGTTAGTTTCTAGTTAATACAAGGTTATTTTTTTCTCTAGACAATATAAAAGGAACATTTTGCATTATGTATGAAAATGTTTACAAAGTTACCTATTAATTAAAATATTCATACCCACAATCCTTGCCAACCCGATTACATGGTTGCTATTTTCTCACACTTATGGGTGAAAAAACCATTATATTTCATCTAAATGAGGAAGACAAAAAGGTAATAAAACTCCAACACTTTTTAATTCATCAATCTCCCGAGATTATAATTTAATATTACAAAATCGGGCAATGCAATAAAATCCCAACTACCCTGTCTGCTAAAATATGAGCAATAGGAGGCTTGATTGATCATGTTGTTCTATTACAGAGGCCAAGGGAAGGAATCTCAAAAGTTTTTTTTTTTTTCCACAACATTAGATCTTAAAAATAATCTCTTTAGACTATGTACTTCTATTACTTCTATTGCCATTGTTTTCACAATTTCTACTATTGTTGCCAATCAATTTATTTGAAGTTTGTTAACATTGGTTAAATTCTTTATATCATTTTTGAGATTCTTTGTTTAGAGTAAGTAATGATTGTATTATTAAATTGCATGAAATCAATCATCACCTTACTAATTTTCACTCACTAATGCGAAATATCACCCATTCTAAATAATGTACACTTTGTACACTACATTCTAAAATATTGTACATTGTGCTAAGTTTTAGTTTTGCTAATATTGTTTTCACACTGACCGATTGCTTCTTATCTATTCCTAGAGTCTATCAATATTAATTTTGGAATTATTTGCATAGAGCATGTCATTTTTTATAGCAAGGGAAAGATCGCTCGTTCCAAAAAAAATCTATGATACCACGTGTAATAACCTTACTATGATTACATATCATGTAAATAAAATAAGGAGGACTTAGTCTTCAAGTATAAATTTAACTGTAATACTAGACCAAGGGGTAATATTTTTGTTGTTTCTTTTACACAAACATATTATGTGCTAAACTTGAGGAAGCTTTTTAGATTATAACCAATTTTTGTTTTATTATATAAAGCTCCTAAGATGGCTATCACGCAATATCTATATATGTGTGTGTTTTCTCAAGGGTTGCGCTTTAAGTATATGCCTCCCATTTTTTTTTTTAAATAAAGGGTTTATGAGCACATAATATCGACTCTTGTTACTAATGTCTGTTTCGATACACCATAGCCTTGGTTTAAATTCCGATCAATAATTAATGTTTTCTCATCACAGTGGTAACATGATTTTTGTCCTTTAGAAGTGGGGTTATATATAGTTTACATGTATAGATATCAAATGTTTATTTTGTTACCGATATTATATGCGAGCAGTGCATGTTCTTTTAATATGATTTATGGTGGTTGGTTTCTCGGCATTAATCTTAACGCTATGTATTAATTATACATGATCACATATTTCCCACCTCATGTTATTCTTATTATTGTAAAACCCATTAATTACAACATGGTTATATCCGCACATAAATTAATTTTGGATTATGGTAAAAATCTCTAGATTTTTCTAGACAACCATAGTGCACAACATCCCTTGGGTACACTGCCTTTGACGTGTCATCAATCCATGATATCTATACATTATAGTAAGAGATCGATGGATGAAAATTTCTGATTCGGTTTTTTGCTAACCACTTGTCCCTTCCATCGTTCCTGAGGTCATTCGTCTGATTTGAGTTTTCGTCTTTGGCGTTTGGCTCTGCAACCACAAGTTTTTCTCTTAGGGTTTACTCTCAACACTGTGTACACAAGAACCATTTTGCAGGTTCCTGTTAGTGGTGATATAGCGTGAGTAGGTCCTATCTTAGGTACATTAAAACTTTTCTTGAGATTTTGTAGTCACTATAGTTGTATTAATTCTCCCTTTCTTGTGATTTGACTATACATTTTTTTACTGCAGGTGCGTCCTTAACTCATAAACTCGCGGCTACAGGTTGGCCACTCAAAGGTTGCTTCTCCCTGGATTTCTCACCCATACAGGAGTACGCTCTCATAAAAAAATTCTTCTATTTTCCCTAGGTTCTTCCCAGTCCATGGCTAGTCCCTCCTCCCTGATCAAGGAATGTAGAGTTCTATGGTCGCTTAAAATTTATTAGACAGTTTGGGTTTAGATGGGATGATTTTCCCATTATAGTAAATTTTGAGATAGAAAGTGACGATCATCGACCCAACTTTGAATCTTGTAATTGAAAGAAAAAAAAAATCAGTAATAATACTTTCATTATAGAATTTCCAAAGTTCTTAGTAAATTTTGAGATAGAAAGTGACGATCATCGACCCAACTTTGAATCTTGTAATTGAAAGAAAAAAAAATCAGTAATAATACTTTCATTATAGAATTTCCAAAGATTGGGTTTGTTCTCTATGCTACAGAAGAAAGTACAATTAGCTCTCTTCTCTCATTAAGTTTTTTCAATTCCAGGATTCTAAATTTTCTTGTCAAAAAGAATTGGTAAAAGAAAGTGCATGCAAAGGATCTAGTTAACTGATACAAGTTTTGGTAGCCTACTTAACTGACACAAGTATTGGAAGCCTACTAGATACTTTATATCATTCTTGTTTTCTCACAAATAAAAGTATTATTAATAATTATTTTGTTAATTAATTTTTCTATTTTTGACATGTAATCTCGTCACTACAAGTGTTCATTGTATTTGGTTCACAGATAAAGATACATGAAGACAACGCTGAGAAGAATGTGAGTGTCAGCCATAGAATCGTCTTCTTGTCAATAATGACATAACGCTTGCACATGAGAGTGTTGGCCACCATATAAACGCAAAGAGTGTCCCTGTGGATATCAAATCCATTAAATTTTCTAGCTTGGTAAATAGCCCTATGGCCATAGTGCAGATTCCTATAAAATAAAACATGAAATGGGGTAACCAGAAGAAAAACTAGAATGGATTGAGTGAGATGTTATGCAATCATCATTTGCAGGCAGGACAGGTTAAAGAACTAGAATTGAAGACTAACCAAGAAAGATGATGCGTTAATAGGTGTGTAACAACCAAGCTCTCCTTCATGCTGCCAATGAAACCAACATAACCTATTAGACGTTGTTAACCCACAAATAATCCTAGCAGCAGCGGAAAGATAAAGAATAGAACTAAACTTGTGGGGACAGATGGATACCTATTAGACATTGTTAACCCACAAATAATCCTACCAGTAGTGGAAAGATAAAGAATAGAACTAAACTTGTGAGAACAGATGGATAGGTGATGCTGACGTTATTCTAATGAAATATATTCCAACCACCTCCAACCACCTTCATGTGAAACATTCTTCGCCTTCCAACTACCTTCGCCGGTGATAATCCAATGACTGAACATCTTCCAAACGACTAACATATAATCCAACGATGTAGTGATGATAGGAGGGCGGGAGGGAAGTTATTCTCCAAAGGAACACCTTACAACATAATTATTTATGCTTCATCAACAAAGATCGACTAGGTTCTTAACTTTTAAGACAATTAGAAACTACATATAGTTGTAGAATATATGTAATTGTTGTTGAATGGATATTATTATATTTAGAGCTTCTCTCATATTGGAGGTTGCCCTGTGAAAAGGCAATGGAACACTACATACAAATCTAAATATCAATAAAGGTTTACCTGCTATAATTTTCAATTACAAATATGCTTATTTTCTTTTTACATTGATATTTCCTTCTCTATTGCCCCATCTATTAGCTTCTTATATCTATATTCTATCTATTTTTCTCTAGATATTCTACTTCAGTTAACAATGAACGCCACAAAAGGTATTAGAGCACTTTCATGTACTAATGTGTACTCCAATATTAGGAATTTTACTTTTTAATTTACACACATGTTTATGTGTCTCCAAATAACATAGAGATCTATCATTTAGGGGGTAAACCTATGATTGGGGAGGCTACACATAGAAAATACAAGAGATTTCATTTGGTTGGACACCTATATATGGATTTGTATTTCACATTGAAGGTATATCAAAAACCCCCTTGGCACACTTGAAACTAGTCTTATATAATCTTGTGGGGTTTCCTACTTCTATAGTACACTAAGAACATC
Organism: Pinus taeda; assembly: GCA_000404065.3. Lineage (NCBI taxonomy): Eukaryota > Viridiplantae > Streptophyta > Pinopsida > Pinales > Pinaceae > Pinus > Pinus taeda. Next base: position 69,980 of record APFE031735934.1, on the reverse strand, counting down.
ACTAAGTGAGATGAATATTAGTACTAGGAATTAGTTAGTACAATTAATGGTACAATTTATCGCCCTTAGTTGGTGTTGTGAAATATATGGTCAATTATTATTGTTGGAAAACGTCTTTGGTGGACCCAATGGTCGCATGAAAAACAAACATAGTATGTCAGTAATGGATGAAGTAAAAAAAATGGTTGAGTCTCTCTCCTAGTAAGTTACCAATATGTATTACTTCATTTACAATTCAATCTTTATTTTATCAAATTGCAAAGAGGGATAAGCCCAATGAGGGTGTCCACATGTCTTTGGTGAAGCCTTCCATAATTGTAAGAAACTTAAGGAGGAAGAAGATACCACTAATCACTTTCCTTTTCTTTGGTGAAGCCTTCCATAATTGTAAGAAACTTAAGGAGAAAGAAGATACCACTAATCACTTTCCTTTTCTAACCATGGTTTGGTGAAGCCTTCCATAATTGTAAGAAACTTAAGGAGGAAGAAGATACCACTAATCACTTTCCTTGCCTTTGGTGAAGCCTTCCATAATTGTAAGAAACTTAAGGAGAAAGAAGATACCACTAATCACTTTCCTTTTCTAACCACTTTCCTTTTCTAACCATTCCCATGGTCTGATGCATCACTTCCATAAAGTTGATAATAGATATAAATAGTTTCATGTGTTGGATTTGATAAGTTTGGTTGACCAAATGGAACACTACTTTCCTTTCATGCCATGGAAGATTAACTATTGAAACTCTAACTAGGTGTTCTATATATAGACAACTAGCATTAACAATGGTATTAAATTAGTAATGGCATAAGAATGCATCTATAGGGATCACTAAAAGGAGGTATTTTGTAAAATACTTGTTTTCCTACTTTATTGGAGATGGAATTCTCATCATATAACTTATCAAATTGTGCCAAACCAACATGATGGAAGGTTTTTTGGATGCTTTTAAATCTTTGGCTATTTGAACAGAAAAACTTAACTAATGAAATTTGTTAGTGATTCTTTATTAGTGTTCTCCTGCAAAAATTCAAAGACCAAGTATAGATAAACAACCATACTACGTTATTAGATCCCACTCAAGTTGCTCATCACACCCTAAGTCATACAATGGCTACTCCTAATGTCACAATTTTCTACACTTCCCTTCTCCAATATGCAAGTTGATGGACCTCATGATTGAAGCACCATGAGGTCAATTTTTGAGATATTTTGTCCACGTACTCTATGAATCTATTTTAGCGATGATTAATATAATTAGGTAGGTTATGTGTATTTATTGATTATGAAATGAGTTGGATGATTGAATGCATTTTGTGTCTTGGTTTAGAAATGATTTTCACACTTTTATACATGTCTAAGGATACACTACTCTATTCTCCAAGGAAGTCTAGTTAAAGAAATTCCTACTACAATAATGCATGAGAAGAAAAGGGGGTTTATATCTCATCTCTAACTCCCAATGGCTTGTAAAGCCTTCAATAACCAAATATAACATGATTCATTCAAACTAGTTACTAAAAGAGGGAAATATATGAAGATATTTGATCCCTATAACATAGGTCCTTGATTATAGGGATCCTAGAAACATAATCCTTCAATTAAGGACTAGATTTTGCAATTTTCCAATATAAAGAGGAAATAGGAGATATTCCTAGAGGTATTAGTCGTTTTTGTTGAGAATGAGGAACTCTTACAAAGTTGAATAATTTTATCTCCTTTAAGATGTATTCCTATTATGAATTAGTGTGCTAATGCATATTAAAAGTTTCCTTTTAGATTTCCTATCTTTTATAGTATTTTAGGTTCCATGTAGAAGCCTTGTGTAGGTTCCACTCACGGATGAACAAGGAACCTCTATAGTTCTATCTCGTTCCTTTTATTTCGGTTTTTCTTCATTCATTTTGCTTCAACGATTTCATGTTATGCATCAATTTCTACTGTTAGCATTTATTTCCTATAGCATATTGAAACATCTTATTTTAATTAGTTTAATTATATTTTGTCATTGATGAGGAGGCTATATTAACCTTGTATTAATTCATCATGCTTTACTTCAGTTTGTAATAGGTTAATTGTTGTTTCTCCAACTATGTTTTCAGTAGGTTAAGTTAATCATATTTAGTTATGCTTTTAGTAAGTTTATCTCTACACTTTGGTTTAGTAACTTAAATCTAGATCACTTGGATTTGTGGGATTTCATTCTAACTATCCTTTTAGTCCTTTGGTTCATAAGGATTTTCAATTTTGTTTTATAGTTTTTCCTTTGGGTAGATTTTGGCTTTCCTTTGATGAAGTAATCCATGGATTCCTAGGATGAACATGCTTCCTCCTCCTTAGATAGGTGTTATGAAGTTTGCACATATAATGTGTAGTTTTTCTTAAGTTCAATGTACAAAATCTAGTTGACAATATAAAATGGTAGCTGAGGAAGTTCAACATTGTTGTTGTAATCATTTGTGCCATCATAGTTTTTGGTGCCTTTTCAAAGAAGGTGCTAAAAAATACATACATTTTATCATTTTTGTTTTCAAAATGACAAAAAAGGAAAAAATAAGAAGCTTTAGATACATTTCATCTTTTTATCAAGGGAAAAAGAAAGACTTAATTAGATAGTATATCTTTCAGCCAAATTTTATTTTTTCTTTAAAATCCTTATAATGCACTCCTTGACATAAATATAAGTTTGGAGAATTATTACAAAAATCCCCCATTATTAAAACAAGTCCAACAAATCTAGAACAAGAGCAAGTTGATTATGAGACAACCATCCATGATGAAACATAAATTTTATGTAAATTTTATAGGAGGAAGCAAAATTTTTTCCAAATCTCTTATAAGAAGGAGGATACCAATTTCACCATATAATGGATGATTATGGAGAGAAATGTGAAGTCTTTGAGTTTCTAATTTGATAAACTAATGAGGAAACCATGATGAGAAACATTAATCATTCTACTCTTCCTCACTTCCATGGCCTTACTACAGAAGTTCCAGATACTATTTTATTTGATTTTTTAGTTGTTTTTATAAATTAGATTGTGCATTTAATGATTAGAAAGTAAAGCTCTTTCCCTCTACACTAGAGGAATTATCCTTGATATGGTTCGTAAGTGTAGAAGGGACATTGAGAATTATGTTGTAAGGTGTTCCCCTCTAAAATCAACTCCCTTCTTGTCTTACTTGTCTTACTATGATCTACTTGATTTGATGTTAGACGATTAAAACATTTGGCACCATTGATCAAACATTTGGTTATAATTGTTGTGTAATAGAACAACGCTGTCCTCAATACTTACTAGATGAGGTGGGGCGCAACTACTTGTAATGGTTCAAGCACTACAAAAGAGATGTCAGATTCTCTTTTTCTCAATCTCAGGTATGCATTAAAGGTCTCTTACATCATGCTTGCCAATCCTAGCATCTACTAACATCAAATGATTATATGCTTTTTTTTTTCTTTGATAAGTCTTCATTGTTTCCTTTTGGTTTCCAATGCCAAATCCAATATTAAGATTTTGGGCCCTATGGATTATGGTTTTCAAAAAAAGTTTGCTAACATATAAATTGGGCACTTGAGAAAATTGCTAATGGTTTTTTCTCTGGGCCCTTTCAGATAGATTACATCCATGGAGACAATCCAAGAGCCATAAGTTATCTTCACCTCACATCTCAATCCGAATGGATTCTTTTGAGGAGCTCTCTGAACCAATTGAAGACTGATTCCAATATTAGAAGAAGAGAACAGATAATGGGTTCGATCCTCCTATATGCATTATCAATGATTTATTCTTTGGATGGGATCAGAACACGACTGCAAAGTTTGGGATACCTAGGGTAGCATTCCACCAACCTAGTGCTTTTACTTTTTTTGTCAATTATTCTCTTGGATATATATTCCACATGAAGAATTATCATTAGATAGTGATACATTCCATATTCCTGAATTTCCTCATCTTATTAGTTTTGTCAAGTATCAAATCCCATGCCATTCCCACATATATAAGAGATATGATCCCATCTTTGAATTCTCAAGATATGGCATGAATTTCAATGTAAGATTCGATCCCGTCTCTGAATTCGTAAGCTATGGCATGAATTTGAATATAGAAAGATAAGGGACTATTGTTAACACCTTATATGATCTAGAATCTATTTATATTGATCATCTATGCAAGGTTTTTTCTGGTAGGCCTGTTTGGTCTATAGGTCCTCTGCTTCGCCCCACTGTTTTCGAGTTAACGTAGAGAACAAATATGGGAGAGAGAGGTTAATAAAAATGTAGGAGCTTTGAAAGATCAAAGGCTTATGGTCGATTCAAAACAACGATCCATTCTATATACCCGTATCAAAACTTGATTTGATGTGTAAATCTTTAAGAGTTCTTACACTTGGACCCTTGACAGATATAAAGGGAAAATGTAAAAGAATATTTGAAAAGATGGTTTTTTTCAATGCACAAATTTCACATCTTACTTTTTATGTGTCAAAGCTAAAGGGCTTCAAGGAATTGAGACATTTATTTTTCCAACCTGCATATTTACAAAATCTAAGTCAGGGAAGTTTACTTGAAATATTTGGTCCTTGTTATTTCTTTTCTCAATTTTCTTGGAATATTGATAAATCTATATCGTGCGAATTTTTATTAGTTTTAATGATTTGAGAATAACTTTTAGATATGATTAATTTTTAGACGCCCTCAAATCTTAGACACATTGATTTACAATTGAATTCCCCCGACTTCCAAATCTCTTCCAATTGTATTCAGCAACTCAACAATTTGCGCGTACTGATTCTCAGTAATGCAAAGCTGAAAAGATTGCCTCGTGAGCTAGGAGATATGATAAATGGTTTGTGGGAAATATATCTAGAGGAATTTCAATATCTAGAGGAATTACCAGAATCAATTTCAATGCTTGGATCTCTAAGAGTGTTGAGAATAAGTTTCTGTTCTGGTCTGAGGTAGCTGCCAAAATATTTTGGATCATTGAATTATCTGCAAGAACTCTATTTGTTCCACTGCAAAATTATGGAAGCGCTTCATAGAAGTCTTGAAAAGCTTACATCATTACAAAAACTTGATTTGGGCTGGTGCAAGAGTCTAAAAGCACTTCCAAGCAGCCTTGAAAAGCTAACATCATTACAAAAACATGATTTTTGTGGGTGCGAAAGTCTAAAAGAGCTATCTAACAGTATTTGAAAGCTTCTACCATTGCAAGAACTACCTTAAGACTTGTGTCAAAGTCTAGAAGCTTTACCTACCAGTCTTGAGGAGCTAAGACAACTAATCTTAGCTTTGTTCAGTAAACAAGGGTAGTCATTCATAAGATATGGTAGGAATTTGAATATAGAAAGTTGGGGCACTATTGTTAACACCTTCTATGATCTAGAAACTATTTATATTGATCATCTGTGAAGGCTTTTTTCTGGTATGCCTGTTTGGTCTGTAGGTCCTCCGCTTCCCCCTGTTGTTTTCAAGTTGAAGCAGAGAACAAATATGACAGAGAGAGGGAAACCTAGTTCAATCAATGAAGCATTATGTCTGCAATGGATGGACTGTCGGGGAGATTGCAGTAGGGGTGGAGGAAAGTGAAGAGTTCTTCCTATGAGTCATCAAGGATTTACCTAGTAGTATGCTTGCTGATAAATATGGCTTGCTTCCCCTAGGTTTAGAAGAGAGAAAAAAGGGAAGAACACTTATAATTAGAGGTTGGGCACCTCAACTCACCTGCTTGCATTTGGGAGGAGTTAAGAAAAATGTATAGAGTTATGGAAAATAGGATGGGTCTCTGTCTTTTTAGAGCCAATAGGCCACGTCGAAAAAAAGTTGTAGCATGGATTAAAATTTATTTGTATTAAGCAAAGTCTTTTGGTAGAAATCACATAAGAGAAGTTTTTGGCCAACGCATTTCGAACCAACAGGTGTGGTTCATCATCAAGACCAGATGAAGAGGCAGACCATGACAAAGGCTTAAATAGAGAGCACTGTAGAGACATAAATTCAAGTAGCGACTATATTTGAACAATAATATTTAAATTATGATATTAATTTATTAATATATTAAAAAAAAATATTATTAAGTAATGGCTATATTAAATGACTAGTTTTTGAAAAATTGAGGAGATTGCAGTAGGGATCGAGGAAAGCAAAGAGTTCTTCGAATGGTTCATCAAGGATTTACCTAGTAGTATGCTTGCTGATAAATATGGCTTTGCTTCCCTGGGTTTTGAAGAGAGAAAAAAGGAGACTAATAATTAGAGGTTGGGAACCTCAGCTCACCTGCTTGCATATTGGGAGGAGTTAAGAAAAATGTATAGAGTTATGGACAATAGAATGGGTCTCTGTCTTTTTAGAGCCAATAGGCCACGTTGACAAAAACTGGTACACATAGAATTTCCTACTAATGTAGGTAAGTTGTAGCATGGATTAAAATTTATTTGTATTAAGCAAAGTCTTTCGGTAGAAATCATATAAGAGAAATTTTTGGCCGACGCGTTTTGAACCAACAGGCATGGTTCATCATTAGGACCAGATGAAGAGGCAGACCATAACAAAGGCTTAAATAGAGAGCAATGTAGAGACATAATTTCAAGTAACAACTATATTTGAACAATAATATTTAAATTATGATATTAATTTATTAATATATTAAAAAAAAATATTATTAAGTAATGGCTATATTAAATGACTAGTTTTTGAAAAATAATATTTAATAAGATATTAATTTATTAATTATTAAAAACAAATATAAGGACTATATTAACTGTTAGTTTTTTGAAATTAATATTAATTAATTTATTAAAATCAAGTATTACTAGTTTTTGAAAAATATATTTATACGATTATTAGTTATTAATTTATTAAAAACAAATATTAATAAGTAACGACTATATTAAACGACTAGTTTTTGGAATTATTGCTTTGCTGTTTCTGACAGTGGTGTGATATTCTTCATGTTTTAATATTGTTAAAACAGTTGGAATTGAAGACCCGTTGGAAAAAGTTATAAAACTTCTGGACTGAAGAAGTGAGAAAAATGCAATAACAGTTGTTATCCATGGGTTCAGGGGAATGTGAAAGACCACCCTTTTCAATGTTGTGCATGCAACATTGTTCGATCAAAATAGTACAAAAGGTTGTAAATACATCATGGTTAGACTATTTGAAGACATAACAATGACCACAAATGTAATGAAGTTGAAAAAATATATAATAAAATATTTGAGGATGGGAAGAAAGGAAGATGAAGACGTTATGCCAAATATTAGAACATTTTAGCAAGGGCAGCAAGAAGTTGGCCTCTTGTTAAAAGAGGAGGTGGCCTTCATTTTATTGGCAATGTTTTGCTCTGAGAGAAGGTTGAACATGGCTGAGATGCACTCCAACAACTTCTGCCTCAGAAAATGGGGATTGCAAAAAAACCGAGGTTGCTTATCATTGCACGTGATAGTAATGCAGTGAGAATGCACAAAGAGCAAGGAATACAAACAAAATTCTATGTTTTTGAAAGCCCTATCGATGAAAATATGATGGAGATTTTCAAGCAAAAATTGGGTGATAAGGAGAAGCAATTTCATTCCAACCAAATGAAAGAGATAGTCAAGGCACGTGGAGGAATTCCTAAGTTTTTGACTGTGGTAGCAGGATTCATAAGGTCTAAAGAAAATGCAGAAAAAGCTTGTAGAACAGTGATGGAAGAGAGCAAAAAAATTGGAAGGGTGAAATTGGTGAAGATATAGAGTGCTACGTCTCTGCCTATGAAAATCCTGAAAATAGTTTGAAAGATCCATTTTTGGACATTTTTTCATTCTTTCAAGGATGGGATTGGAAATCACTTTCAAATATTGTGGGAGAGCAAGAAGTGAAAAATCTAGAAAAAGGAGTGATTGTCACCCTAGATGTGAAAATCATGGCTGCAAGGGTGCACAATGTCATCCTGAAAATTAGTCTCCAGAAGTTAGAGGGAGAAAGATTCAGATTCACCAGTGCAATTGAAATTCAAGAGTTCTTAAATTAGAAGGAAGATGAGGTACGCAATCTGTCAACTCACAAATGTATGTCATGTACAATTTTGTTTCAAAATATGTCTCTTGATTCAAATGACTAAGAAACATTTAATAAAAATGTAGGAGCTTCAAAAGATAAAAGGCTTATGGTCAGTGAAAAAAATGATCCATTCTATATACCCACATCAAAACTTGATTTGATGTGTAAATCTTTAAGCGTTATTACACTTGGACCCTTGATAGATGTAGAGGGAAAATGTAAAATAATATTTGAAAAGATGGGTTTTTTTTTTGAGTGCAAAAATTTCCCATATTCCTTTTGATGTGTCAAAGTTAAAGGGCTTCAAGGAGTTGAGACATTTATGTTTCCAACCTGCAGATTTACAAAATCTAAGTCTAGCAAGTTTACTTCAAATATCTGGTCCTCGTTATTTCTCTTCTCAATTTTCTTGTAATATCGATATATCTATATCATGTGCAGTTTTATCAGTTTTAATGATTTGAGAATAACTTTCAGATATGCTTAATTTTCATATGCCCTACAATCTTAGACACATCGATTTACAATTAAATTCTCTCGTCTTCCAAATCTCTTCCAATTGTATTCAACAACTCATCAATTTGCGCGTATTGGTTCTCAATAATGCACAACTAAAAATATTGCCTCATGAGCTAGGAGGTACAGTGAATGGTTTGCAGGAACTATATCTAGAGGAATGTCAATATCTATATGAATTACCAGAATCAATTTCAATGCTTGGATCTCTAAGAGTGTTGAGAATCAGTTTTTCTTATGGTGTGAGGCAGTTGCTAAAAGATTTTGGATCATTGAATTCTCTGCAAGAACTCTATTTGTTCCACTAAAAAAGTATAGAAGCCCTTCCTATAAGTCTCGAAAAGCTTAAATCATTACAAAAACTTGATTTGGGCAGGTGCAAGAGTCTAAAAGTGCTTCCTAGCAGTCTTGAAAAGCTTACATCGTTGCAAAAACTTGATTTTTGCGGGTGCGAAAGTCTAAAAGAGCTACCTAGCAATCTTGGAAAGCTTATATCATTGCAAGAATTGTGTTTGGACTTGTGTCAAAGTCTAGAAACTTCACCTATCAGTCTTGATGAGATAATACCACTAATCTTAGCTTTGGTCAGTAAACAAGTCTAGTCTTTGGCATTTGTAAACATCTTTTTGTTCACATGCTTATTATCTAAATTCACTTTTTAAAGAATATTACTCTCTAATTGTTGTATCACAATAGTTGACCTCATCTTGGAGTTCTTGAGGTTGAACTTACTACAAATATTCGACATTGATAACTAAAAATTCAGAGAAAACAATCAAGAACATCAAGCTCTCAGTTCAAAGATTGTATGTTCCCATTTCGGGTCTATCTAAAACAGGGAGCTCTTCTTACAGTTTATGGCAATCCCTTGCTCCTAGTTAAAGCCTTGATTTTGTCTACATTCATGTAGCTCCTCAAGCCACCATATCTATTCAAATCTATGATATGAATTGATCAAACCTGCAATCCTTCTTAGGCAAAGATCCTGTATTTATATTTCCCAGCAGAGGTGTGTTGTAATACCTTGTAGTGAAAAAAACCTTGATTAAAGATGTGTTTTGTTTAGTCCCTTCATTCCGTATGTAACTCAATACCCTTCCACCACCATCCTGCTAATTTTCCTTTGGGTGCATTAATTTCCATCAAACCTTGGAGAGAGACAGCTAACCCTTATTAAACCTGGTTTGTGTAGTGTGATACACAATCATATTGTACTCCATTCACCCGTCCATATCCCTTCCAAAACTAATCAACTAACTTTATTTTTGAGTGCATTTATTTCCATCAAACCTTGGAGAGAGAGCTAACCCCATTTCTGTACAGTGTGCTACACAAACATATTGTACTCCAATCCCCAATATTCAATGTTGATTAATAAAAATTATGTCAAGTGTACCTAAGGTTGGCAAGGAGAATGAAGTGAAGAGACATATTTGTGTTCTTCCACAAATTAAGCATTAGTGAGAAGACTGATAGTGGCATATAGGAATGTTTCATTTTCAAAACTCAAAAAATCAAACATTATGTCTTGATGATGGGTCTTGCTTTTATAGTGGAATATATGAATGCCACATTTTCAAAAATCAAAAACTCAAACATTATGTCTTGATGATGGGTTTTGTTTTGGACTTATAAATAAAACTATGGATCATATTCCCGATTCACCTTCTTCAAATTCTAACCACAGAATCTTACAAACAAGAATCATAATTTCAAGAAGCTTAAATCTCACCCTACCTCTTATCCTTGTAGGTTATCAATGAAACCCTAAGGTTGGGAACATAGTGCGTTTTGTGCACAGGAAAGCCTTGCTAAACATCCAATACAAAGGTTTGTTGATAATCCATTTTGAAGAAATTTGACTTGCAAAAATCAAACATTAGAAACACTATGTTAGTAGCAAGTCACTAATTCTATAAACATGATGTGTTGTTACTAGTATATTTGTTTCAAACATTTTAAAAAAGCTTTCAAATCTAAAATATATTTTAAGATATCAAGAATTGATGTCCCACTATTTATTAGCAGGCACTAATACCCATGAGGGGATCTTAGATTATTATTCCATAATGAGTTGTTATGTGTGTGATCTCATATTGTAGGATACAATATTCCTATTGGATGGAAATTTCTACCAATATTTTATGTTGTTCACTTAGATCCATATGTCTATGAAAATCCTCTCATGTTTAACCCGTAGAGATGGTAGGTATTATAGGGTTGTCCAAATATTTTCTAAGATTGTGTGTTGATCAGTCCAGATAATATGCATGTGCATTCCTTTATATTAAAAGAAAAGTTTCTATTCCTTTGATTTTTCGGAAAGTTGAGGGGAGTACATATTTCACACCTTTTGGAGGGGGCCAAGGCTGTGCATGGGGGTAGAACTTGCAAAACTAGAGATTGTTGTTTTCCTCCATCACCTCATACTAAGCTACAAGTAAAGAATTGAATCCAGAGGCAAGAAAAACATGTATATGTTACAGTACACTTGAATTCTTAATATAGACTAAGTAACACACACACACACACACACACACACACACATATATATCTTTGGCAAAATGTCAGGAAAATAAGGGAATATAATATATATGTGTCATTGCTAACATGATTTACTGCATGTGTTGATTTAATGGATGTAGATGGGAATTGCAAGAACCAGGTCACCCCCTTGTTTTACCATTTGTGGAGTTTGAAAAGGGTCTTCCAGTTAGATTTTAGTCTATCATACATAATTGATGATCAAACTCATACTGGCTAGGGTTTTCAATATTCCCATTCTTTGTACACCACCTAGTAATTTGTATCTTTGTCCTGAGATAAAATATAATGATGGCATTCAGGCTGTGCATGTGATTTCCCATGGCCATTGATAGAGGTGAAGGGTCTATATTGTACGCCCTCTTCTTTCTATTAGAAGATAGAAAGTTGAATGGTCAGAGGAAGACAGTGCACTAGCCGAGGAGAAATGAAAATAAATTCAGGGAATGACAAAGAAATATGAATTGAAATCTCACGTGAAATTGTCACTAATAAATATATGAATACAAATATTTACATCTTGTGTATTGTGTTTAAAGTGAGGTGGTCTAGTGAAGACTATGATTTTAAGGATTGCGTGATTTTTGTACAGAGTTGACAAGCCCTCGTGAACAAAAAATATTGAAACAAACAAAAGAAAACACATGAATATGATTTCATGTAGGTCTCATTTCGTTCATTTTTTCAAACCATTGAATTGATGTGTGTAGTAACTAAAAATATATGACCATTGCCCATAACCCATTGTAAATTTGATCCTCTCAAACATTATCCATTTTATGATTCCTCCATGGTTTTTTCAATTTTGACAGCCATGATTAGACTTATGTCTAGTTATTTCCAATAGTGATTATTCATTGTTGATGTGGCCACCATGATTGGGAATTGAAATTCAATTCCTTGAAGAAGGCTTGTTGTTTATTGGCAGTAAAATCCAATGGAAGAAATAAAATCATCTAGAGACACATACAAATTTCCATCATCATCCAGTAGTCCTGCAAACCCATCCACTGATAATGGACCCAGGTAATCTAAGTGTTTTCTCTTTATATTCTACTTTTGAAAGACATTTTGGTTACTAATTTTTATCTTCAATGATTCTTTATATGTTCCAATGCTTCTCGAATTTATGCCTTACGACGTTTCCTTTGCAACATTTGGTGCAATTTCTAGTTAGGGATAAATTAATAAAGCCTTCATTAACAAAAAGATTAAATTCTAAGAATATAGAGGCACAAAATATGAGATTTTCGAAATAATCAAAGGACAAAATGGGTCCTTGGAAGACAATGAGGAAAGGTTTTGACTTAGCTACAAGAGAGTTCATAGTTATATGTTAGATGGAAACTCACTAAAGATTGTTTATCTTGTTGGATTGTGTTATATTCTTTCCATGACTAGCCCATGTAGTTAACCAGGAGGTTAGAGGGGGGGTGGAGCCCCCCTTCGTTGTGCCGATTATGTAGCCACGGGGGGGGTCACAGGGGGTTTGAGGCATACCCATAACCCCACCTTCCCTGGAAAATTTTGGTTTTGGACCCTATGTTAGGATGGGCAGACCCACTTATAGTTTTGTGCATGATTTTCACACATGTTTTTGGACGCAATGGTTTTCGGTCCATGGTATTAGACGTGATGGTTTTCAGTCCATGGTATTGGATGCTTCGGCATGTATAAATATGTATTGTAACATTGAAAGGAACATAATGAAAAATCAAGTTTGGTAGTCCTGGTTTTGGGATCCAGGGGAAATCTCTATGTATATGTGTTTTATGTGTTATGCTCTCGCATTGTTTATTTTCTATGTTTTAGAATTCATATGCAGGTAATTTCTGTACGGGGTTAAAACCTACATATCTTAGAGATATACGAAAGAAATTTATGGATACCTTGAATCTCCTTGTAAAAGTAGATATCTTCCAACTAAAATATGATGAAATCAAAAAAATATTCAAGAACTACTCTAAATCAATAGGGAACAAGAAATAGTAAGAGTATGGTCACATAGTCATGTAACCCTGCAACCCTTATTAATAATGAAATATAAGGATTATTAGAGGATATGAACAATTAATATTTTCCCCACTATCCATGTAAATGGATAGATTGTCGAGGAAGAAAAAGAAATCAAAGTTAGAAAGGGATCTAACCATTTATTTCCCTAAATACACAAAGAATCACCACATAAATGAATGCCACTAAATAATGTAGAAGTTTGTGTAATTTGTCAATACCCACATCCAACTAATAAGTTTCCTTCTTTTCTAGGTATACAAGCTATTTATTTGGTAGTTGAAAAAAATGTTGAGCCATTATGATTCATCAACCAAAGGAGACAAGGGTTTCCTAGGGAATTTCAGCCAAGTATGCCCAATTTTAATCCTTAGCATTTTGGTGGATGTAACCCATCAATGCATTCCCATTAATACACCTACTTGACCCATGAAAAACTAGTGTAAATATCAAAATCAACCTTTCAATCCCTCATATTAGCCATTTCCATCTCAATCTACAATGTAAAATCTTTAGTGGGGTAACCCCCTAGTGGAACTGAGACTTGTAAATCAACTAAAATGAGTATTTCTTCTTGCTCCACATCAAGAAAAAAATTCTTCCATAAGTGTTGTGCCACAACCACTAAAATAACTAAAACTACCTTCCTTATTAGCTCCTAATCCAACTAATAGGCAGGTCCAACACATGTATAACAATGAGATAACATGCTAGTTCTACTCTATAGATCTTTATGAGATAAATATTAGATCATGGAAGGTACTAAAAGCACCTCCTCTCACTACCAAACCTATAGAAGACACAAGTTTTAAGAGAGATGATACCTCACTAAAAACAACCTATTCCTATGACTAATTCCACCATTTCTTAAAATCCTAGACACCAATAATACCTATCCATTTGTAGAAAATGAACTCCTAAGGGAACTTAAGAATTATGTCTCAAAATTCCTACCTTCTAAGCCATTAAGTGTGTTCCTATCTATAATAATTTAATCAAAGAGGAACACCTTAACAAACCTAAAAGAAAGAAAAATGACTCTCTTATAGACTTAGGGGCAGCCATCAATGTCATGAAAAATATTACCATGCTTAGATTAAGCCTTAAAGTATTGTTATGACCTACACCTAACATACTTCAATTAATAGAAATATCAACTATGAATATCCAGGGAATACTAAATGATGTAATGGTGTCTATTGATTTCTAGGAGTATCCAACTAATTTCATAGTTCTTAAGAACAAGTCCAAATTGAATGGATACCATCTCATTCTAGCAATACCATGGCTAGTTAGCATACCCATATATTAGTTACCAACGGTCAATATCAAAAGCAACTTGTTCTCTACATCCATACCAAGCCACTAATTAAAGAAGAAATTCCTCTTTAAGTAGGACAAGTAGGAGAATAATAAGAAGAAGAGATATTTTAGATATTCTTTTACCCTCTTGTAACCATTGAGACAACCTTAGCCAAGAGAAATTTAGATGAACACACTTTCATCTCCATCTTTTTACAAAATTGTACCCTATTGATGAAAAAATTGATGGTTTTGATGAAAAAAACTACAAGTTGAATCATGTTCTATTTTGAAAGAGAGTTTTGAAAATATTTACTCACTACTGAGATTAACAAAAAAATAAGCATAGTAGTGGAAATATACCCTTAAAAAACTCTAAAAAAAACACTACTTTAACTAATGAATACAACTATAAATTGTTGTTTGGCCTTAGGAATCTTACTATAGTTTTTTCATGGAATTACAAAGACATGAAATGTACTCATAATATTTACATCAAATGTGATTGTATACCCATTAGGAAACATAAAAGGAGAATGAACCCTACTCTAACAGATTTTGTCAAAGAACTACAAAAACTCTTCAAGATGCATATTTAATTTATATTATTTTTTACAATGAATGGGACTCACCCTTGGTTATTGTTCCTAAACATAATTCAAATGGATATTGTGTAATAATTACAAAGAAATAAACAAATAGGATCTTTAAATGAGGGACTTATAACTCACTTATTTCACCAACAAGGATCTTTGGTGAAAGTTTATTTTAACCTCTATTACTAGGCTTATATAAAGATGCCTATCATCTATAAGGATGTTAGGCTCTTATCCTCTACTTTGTAAAGGACCTCTATTCTCTTCTTTTTGTCTAATGGTTGTAAATTCTGCAACATGCCAATCGATGGCCTATTTTTTTCCAATGTAACTTACACATAATAATCGATAATGAAATAACAATTAGGTTTCTTATTCTAATTGAAGTTGAGTGATCAATTTATGTGAGGGGTATCTTGTTGGTTAATTACTTTTAGTGGCTAGAGAGTTTACTTTATCTTTAAGTCTAATTACGAGATTTCATTGGGTTGAGTGTTATGGAATTCAATGTTTATACTTCTTCAATCTTTAGAACCTATTTTCTTTTCCTGCAAAAAAGAGAAGTATGGTTGGAAATTGCATTTTTGGGTATGGAAGAGATGGCTCAAAATTTCAATGAATTCTAGGGTTGTTTGAAATCATAGGTGAAATTTATTACAACCAAACATTAAGTATTAATGAAATGGATTATTCTTTGGTATACTTGAAAACAAGCAAGTGGCAATGATTAATGTGTAAGAACCCATGATTTATTTGTTCATGAATCTACCAACATGTGCTTTCCAATTTAATTAAACTTAAATTATGGACATTAAATCATCAATCCAGGGGCGTAAAATTGTGAGAAACCAACAATATATGTGTAGGGTTTAGGACATGGATGGATTGTATAATCTAGAAAAGTTATATTTTAATTTTAGTATAATGTTTTAAAACAAGAATAATGCTTCAAAATCCAAATAACTTCAAGAGAAATGTCATAGAGATCTCATTCACTAGCTAGAAAATTCAAGGAAATAGTCTTTCATTTATGTATCACTCATAAATTTACCTATCTTGTTTATAAACCAATATTGTACCTGAATTCAATGAGACTTATTATGTTGTAGCTATCATTAAAGAAAATAATGCATATGTGAACATGAAAAGTAAATCAAATTACTTTCATAAAATTCATAAAAAATATCTTGTTTAGTGAGTTGGCGACATAGGGTTTCTTATGCACGGGCTATAATATTTCACTATCCTTGAATCATAGTGTTCATGCAACAAAACATAGAAATTCATATTGACTCTCAGTCCTTCAATAAAATTTATCAATCTTACTACACCATTTAGTGTTTCACAAAGGAAATATGCATCATTCGATAATGCATAGTTTACTCAATATGTAGAATACAAATAATTTATCTATTGAGTGTTGTTGCAAATGAATGAGGAAAATGCATGGCGAAATTAATATTCAACAAGATCTCATTCTTCCTTGCAGAGGAATAACAAAGTAGAGATATAAGCATTGAAATAAGAAACAGATAGATTTAATAACTACTCATACTCTATGCCTAAAATAATAAATCTGAACTAAAATTATGGCTAGGATCAAAATGAGATCAGTATATGCTACAAAGTAAGTAAATAAAGCAATAATGGGCAAGTCAAGGGGGCCCTTCCCAACTTAATTCTTGCTACCTAAATGACTATAATACTATGAATAGAATGCACACAAGGAAACTCAAAACATTATCTCATTGGCTATATTAATAAAATGAGTTTAGAAATACATATGGACAACACTCTATTCTCTTCATAAATATCAATAGATCAAAGGATGTCATGAAACAAAATACTATAAATCCTAACTACACCTCTACATCATTCTTACTTTCACAACACCGTGTTACACAATTTTTATAGATTAAGTATTACAAAAGATAGAGAATGTAGGTGAAATGAATCGAATCGAATATGTTGTTCCATCAATCATTCCTGTTGAAGGCATATCATGGTGATAAAGAAAATAAATTTGCTAATTTTCTTTGCCGAAATAGACCTTGATCAGTTCACATAAAATAAGAGAATATTCAATTATTTCCTTTAACTGATTTGTTGATTGTGTGCACATTGTCATTGACATAATTGACCACATATTTTATCAAAGGCTAGTGTTCATATCATCCATGATGGGAGCAATTTCATGGACATGGAAACATCTAGAGTGTCCAAGAGAAGTACCCATGTCTTCGTTCTCCTTCTAGAGGTCTGGAAACTTGCCAAACAATGAGATGGGTTATAGATTCATATGAGTGTTATAGGACCTAGGATGATAAAATATTGTTAGCAATAAATCAACCTCCTAATCCTCATAATTCACCAAAAATAATGAAAAATATATTAATTAGCAATGGAATTACCTTGTGGATCTTCCATAACCTTTATGTCAAAAATAAGGTAAAAGGAGCAATAATATGGTGAAAAGAGAGGATCAACATGAGTTAAAATGGGAAAATACACAGTGAAAATAGCATTATTTGAAAGTCCTACCATCTCCCCCATGCCTGAGATTTTGCATGTCCTCGTGCAAATAGAAGATCTCAGTTGATGTCTTGGTGTCAAAATTTGTCCAAAATTTTGACAAAAACTCTCACTGGTGTGTCAATGAGTACCAATGGATATATTCACATTGAGTCCTTTTCTTTTTTGATCTATTCTGAGTTTCTTCTCCAAAGATCTGTTATGTAATTCCAAATACTAATTCTTCTTATGCCATTTCTTAGTGAAATTAAGAAACTCTTAATTCTTAGATGTTAGCTTTCCAATGTCTTCCTCTAATTGAGAACTTTTTCCCTTCAACATAGTAATCTCATTTTTCACATATCTATCCAAAAGTTTAAATTCCTCAATCTCTTCTTTGAATTTATGAATCTACTTATCTTTGGTTTTCAACTTAGAAGAGGTTGGTGTACTAGGAGAGTTGGAGGAGATATTATGTTTTATAGGATCATAGTAATTTGTGGTGTCCTCAAAATTACTTGGTGTGGGCATTAAGGACCTAATGGGGTCCAAACATTGAGATTTAGGATCCTTGGAATTACAAGATTAAGTTCTAGGATTTTTAAATTGATAAATTGAAGATGCTTATGTTGGACATAGATATATCGATTTGGCATTGGATTGGTGTAAAAAGAAACATCCTTTGGATGGACACATGGTATTTTGGAGCTGAATATTATGGTTTTGGGGTTTCCTTTTAATTATACTTCAAGTAATCCTTTTAGAGACTGCTAGTGTAACTGGAGCAAGCTATCCTTATCTCCTCTTCATATAATTTCCTTTATAAATCTCTCTGAGTGGGAAAGGCCTTGACTTCATGAACATTAAGGTCCTCACTATTACTTTTATCATTGTACTCAGGAACAATATTTATTTCCTAGGGTATTTCTTCATGTGGAACAACTCCATCAATAAATCATTATGTTCCAAGAATAAGTCTCAATTGTCACTTGTCTTATGTTACTCTTCTGTAATAAATATTTTGATTAAACCATGATGAGTACAAGCTTTGACTAATGTTTTTAGGGTTCTATTGAACTTTTTTTTTCCATTTGAGCTAGGATTTTGTATGGGAAAATTGGAAAATTTGATTGTTCATTGGCTACAAAGTGCAACAAAAGATGAATATGGTAGAGGAAGTTGACTGCGTTCCTTCCTTCACATGTAGCATACTTTTGCAACACAAACAACACATTTCTACATTTATTTGTAATATAATCCCTGGGTATGCCTCGAACCCAATTCGAATGTTACTCGATTGAATATGGAAATCAAGTCCACACCCCATCCTCAATTTTTTATTTTTTTTTAATCACCTCTCTCTAGTATGGGGGAACTTAATGGCTTGAGCCACCAATTTATCTAATAAAATAATAACCAAGTTACCTATGTGATCCACTCATCCATAACACCGTCCACTAACACTTTTGTGATAGAGTCTTGTTATTGTTAAATATTTTGAGAAATGGGAGCTACCCAACTGCTTTGAGTATTAGTTTACTTACATTTTACTCAAGTTAGGCCTCCATAACCTTTAATTCCCATGGCTCCTAGAGAACTACCATGACCCTCTCCATAATACTACAATTAATTTTTGTTGAATGCTAAAACCTTTTTTAAGCACTCATTATTTCCAATAGCAATGTAAGGGTTTGGTAATGGTAATCTAAACATTATGTGAGTCTCAATCCTGTTCCAAATCCAAGGGATAATTTGACATGTGAATAATTATGGTTAGAGAAGGTAACCAGATTATGCATTTCATGATCATAGATACTAATGATGATTTGGAATGCAAACTGATTTGTAAGTGTTCAGGATGGTGGAGGAATATAAGAGTAGAAATTATGGTTATGAGTGGAGCATAAAGCAAAGATAGGGTAAAGGTGTAAAGGTGTATATGAGTAAGATTATTAAAATGAGCCCAAAGGTTTTATTAAATATTTTTTCATGTTTTAGGGTTGCAGGAGCGGGAGGAGTTATTCTTTTCCCCAAAGAAAAGATGGATACTCAATATTCCTAGCGATTGAGTATTCCATTTGAAAACCAAGTGGAATACTTAGCTCTATGGCAGGGTTTGTAAATGGAATTAGTAAAGAAAATTACCAAAATACTTGTGTTTGGAAACTCAATTCTTTCAATCTGTCAGTTGTGGAAGGCTAAAGATTCACCAAGTCCAGATAAACCTTATATTCTATAAAGGATCATTCTTCAATCAATGCAGGTTAACAAAATTGAATTTTTTCATGTGTTAAGAAAATTGAACATGGTGGTAGATTTAATGGCCAATGAAGGAGCTTCAATGGAGCAAGGAAATTTTGTAGTGGACTAAGGGTCAATTCAATATTCACCAATTTCTTGATCATGGGATTAGAATAAAGTTATTTTTGCAAAATTAACAAAGGTTTTAAAACTTGGATCATAGTTTGAGTCTCTATGGTGGAACTCGTAAATAGAATCATTGTTTACCCACTTATCCCATTACTCTCCAAGAATAAAAATCGCACCTTGGAGCAAGAATTCTCGAGAAGGTGGTGAAAAATAAATTACTGGCCATGGAACATTACGGAAGTGAAACCATGTCTTAATCAAAAGAATATATGTTTATTCAAAGCATGAAACAATGATAACAAGAGGCCTCCTGTAACACACCTCCTCTCATATTTACCCACTTTCACCAGTTTTTTTGGTAAACAGGATCTAAGGGGCTACCATGATAAGACTCAACCTCTTATGTGACCTTAAGGAAATGGAGCCGATGAATTAAGACCTTACTAACTTCCCTCAAGTGCCACAAGACCTCTAGGAGTAACCCAAACCCTCCAGGTTCCCAACCCCTAAGACAACTCGCTTTTCCGTGACATAGAGCCCCAATCACTCCCTTTCCAAGGCCTCCATGTGACTATGGGTTTACATTCACTCTCATAGGCCTTCTTCCATATGACTATAGGTCTCCAGTCACTCCCATAGGCCTACTTCCATGTGACTATGGACTTTTCTTCTCAGTTTTATGTCAGTGAATCTGAATTTAGTGCCACCTTTTTAGGGCCAGGACTCAAGTCTCTGCTTAGAGCTCAGTGAAACTTCCAGAGAAGATAAATTACATAGAAATAATACTTGTAAACTGAAAATTGGAACCAGGACTTGACCTAACCATCCCCAACTAGGACTGACATTCTGTCAAACACTTGGGGAATATGCAACCTACATGTCATGAATGCAAGTATGATCATAATTGACTGAAAACTTATCTAAGGTTTAACAAGAAGCTTCACTAACTTCCCACATTAGTTTTCATAACACTAATTAGGTATTGCATTGATTATTCATTCATTTACAAGAGAAAACATGAAAAGATACATGATGAAGATATTTCATAAAACCATGCTTATAACCAGTATATAACTAGATAAATAACCATAAGAGAACAAACATTAAAGCCATATAATAAAAAATACATTTACTCTTCAAAGCAAGAGAAAATTATCGTTTATTAACATAGGCCAAAGTCGATCAGGTTCAGGACTTCCACGTTCCACCCAACCATATATTGGCTGAACCAAATCTTTCTTTCAACCAATCACCCTCATGCCATATTCCAAACATGAATGCGAGATCTCATGGGATCTCATAGGTTAAACCACCTCCACCCTCATCATACCGTGATCTCACCTAAACTGGTTCTAAGATCACAAACCCAAACTAAGCTTGGATGCCTCATAATTTCTTCACTAATACCTTGAGGAATTTTGTCGTCTCCACCTTCAAGCTTTATTGTGAATCCCTCCATTACTGGTCAAGAGATTCCTTGGCCTTTGGGAATTTTCCTGATACCACCTCACTCGGATGTAAAATCTTCCAACAATCCAAAGCACAAACTGAGAACAATCCCATCACACCATGGCTATCCAAAAATGGAAAGGTTAGGCTAAAATCCGTTGTCAAAACCCAAAACAATCCATGCCAATGACAACAAGAGAACCAAATACTAACATGCGCATACCATGCATGTGAAAATGAAGTAGGAAATCATATATGCAACCTGTTACCTGCAAGTGTCCCTGCTGAAGTTGCTTGATCCTTGCCTTCCTTTTCTTTCCTTGTCCTTCTTTTTCTTTCCTTTCCTTTCCTTGAACTTCCTTTGTTTGCTTTATTTATTTCTCCTTTTAGTGCTCATCTCCTCTCTAAGACAAATTCCAACACTTAACTGACAAAATTATACCAACTGATGCTCTAAGGTATTTTTATTGATGAGGCCTCTAAGTTCCTCAATTTTCCATTATTTTCCTTCATTTTCCTCCTCACATGCAAGCTATGACCTATAACCTTCCTTTTCTCCTAATTTCCATTATTTTCATAAATAATGTGCCAAAAATACCTTTTTGCCTTACCAAATCCTTAGCCATTGCCTTTGTTAATTTCCCTTAGCCATAAACACAACAAGTGATGCCCACTAGGATACTTTTCCCAACATTTAGCTTGGAATAAGTGTCCTTTGCTCGTGGTCTTATTTTACCTTTATTAACTTTTATTACATGAACTTTTAACCTGGGGCTTTTACATACCCCCTCCCCCCCCCCCCCCCCC
>APFE031735934.1:25107-47365 GCA_000404065.3 Pinus taeda | reverse complement strand
GAGAACACCATCCTTAGTGTTAAACCACACCTATACTCAACAAAACTGATGAAAAGAAAAAACATATTTCCTATGGAGCTTTATAACCCATCTCATTGTAGTACTTACGATAACATCATGCTCAAAAGAAAAACCACCATGTAAAACATGATAACATGACAACCATTCCACTTATTGGAGCTTTATAACTTAGCTCATTGTGGTATTTACAATAGAAACCATACATAAATATGTACAAATACTAAAACTCATTTGCCTCCATGAGTAAACAATTAAAGATAGATAGGCCGAATCTGATCAACCATCTCCCATGTAGTTTTGTTAGGCCCAAATTGCTTCCACTGCACTTAAACCTGCTCGAATGCTCTATTCTAGAGCATGAGGTTTTTCCATTGCAATATGCATAATTTGAGGTTCCAGCTGGAATTCTCCTTCTTGCTCCACTTATAATATAAATCAATCAATATCATGATCAAAATCCTTTACATCTATTTTAAGCAATGAAACACGAAAAAAATCATTGGATTTCATTGTCAGAGGCAGTGCAAGTCTGTAGGCCACTGGTCCAATCCTCTGAAGGATCGCAAAAGGCCTATCATATCGTGGTTTCAACTTGGCACATGTTCCAATCCTCAAGGAGCTCTTCTTAGGTTTGATGCACAAATACACATGCTCCCCAACCTGAAACTCCTTAAATTCCTTATGTTGGTTTGCATAACTTTTCTTCCTATCGTGTGTTTCCTTCAAATTCCTCGTCATAACCTACATTTCTTGTTCCATGTCTTCGAACATGTTTGGTGCAATAAGTACCTTGTTCACTGGATCACTCTAGCTGATGGGAGTATTATAACTCCACCCATAGAGTGCCTTAAACATAATCATCCTTAGTGACTCCTAATAACCATTATTGTAAGCAAACTTGACCAATGGAAGGTACTCCTCTCATCTCATCGGCTTATGCATGACATGCATCCTCAACATATCCTCTATGATCATGTTGACTCTCTTTGTCTTTCCATCTGTCTATGGATGATAAGCGGTGATGAAGGCCAAGTTTGTTCCCAATCCTGTAAACAATTCCTCCCAAAACTTGGAAGTGAACTTGGCATCCTTGTCTAACACAATCTTCTTTAGAACTCCATTCAATATCATGATCTCACTGATGAAGACTTGTGCTACCTCACTAGCTGACTAAGTAGTCTTAACTAGAATGAATTGAGCTACCTTGCTCAACCTGTCGACCACAACCATGATAAAATTGTGTTGCCTTGATGTCCTTGGAAGACCTATAACAAAATCCATGGAAATTATCGCCCATTTCCCTTTTTGGAATTATAATATTATGAAGCAACCCACCTGGATGATTACACTCTCCTTTGACTTGCTAACACTCCAAACATCTCACCAAAAAATATACCAATTCCTTCTTTAGATTTATCCAATAGTATAAATTATTTACTGCTTTCAATGTCTTCTGATATCCTGGGTGGCCTGAATATGTTTTAACATGAAACTCCCTCAAGATAATATTCTTGAGTTTAATGTCATCTGGAACATAGATCTTTTCCCGAAATCTCACCAAGCCATCTATTGTGAGACGATAGTCCACATCCTAATCACCTATACCTTGTTGTAACCTATTCATGAACTCCCTGTACCTGGTATCCTATTGTCCTACCTGTAAGATCTGATCCTGTAGGTCTGTCCCATATGAGATCACTACTGCAACATGGTTCAACTATACTTTCATTTTGAGAGAATCTACAACCCTATTCTCCTTTCCCTTAATGTATCTAATCTCAAAGTCAAATTCACTAAGGGTAGCCAACCATCTAGCTTGTCTGCCATTCAAATTCGGTTGCTCAAACATATATCTCAATCCACTCTGATCACTCATCAATGAAAACCTCATGCCAAGAAGATAATGTCTCTACATATTCAAGGCATGAATAATGTCTATCAACTCAAGATAATGAGTCACGTATTTCTACTCATGTTCATTCAATTTCATGGACTAATAGCATATCACTTGTCCCTCCTACATAAGGACTCCACCAAACCCTCTCTTGCAAGCATTTGTAAACACTACAAACTCTATATTCGTATATGTACTCTTTAATGTTGGAGCATTTGTTAATAAGTGATTCAACTATTCAAAACTTCCTACACACTCCTCTATCCATTTAAACTTCTTACCTTTCCTCTGCAATGATGTAATAAGATATGAAATGCATGAGAAGTTCTTGATGAAACTCATGTAGTACCATTCTAACCCCATGAATGATCTGACTTTCTCCACATTTTTAGGAGCTACCCACTCCATGATATCCTTTATCTTTCCTGGACCTACTCATGCTATTCTTGGAAACAACATGTCCCAAGTAGTGTACTTTTGTGTGAAATAAACTGCACTTGCTAAGATTAGTATACAAGTGATGCTCTCTTAGAAATATTAACACTACTACTAAATGCTCGGGATACTCTTCCTCATTCTTATAATATATCAATATGTCATCAATGAACACAATAACAAACTTATCTAGATAAGGATGCAACACTTTATTCATAAAACCCATAAAATTCGCTGGAGCACTAGTCAAACCAAATGGAACTACAACAAACTTGTAATTCCCATACATGGTCCTAAAGGAAGTCTTGTAGATTTCCTCTTCTTTGATGTGTACCTGGTGATATCTTGATCATAGATCAATTGCTGAGAACACTGCTACTCCCTTCAACTGAACAAGCAAGTAATAAATCCTCAGAAATGGGTACTTGTTCTTTATTGTCACCTTATTTAGCTACTTGTAATCAATGCACAACCTGATAATACCATCCTTCTTCTTCACGAACAATACTAGTGCACCCCAAGGTGATACACTTGGTCTATTGTATCCCTTATCAAGCATTTCCTTCACTTGCAACTTCAACTCTACCAACTCCGGTGTGCTCATCATGTAAATTTCCTTTGACATTGGTGCTTCCCCTGGTAGCAACTCAATAGAAAAGTCTACTTCCTTGCAAGGGGGAAACCTTGGAATCTCTTTTGGAAACACATCCTGACACTGTTGCAATACAAGATATCTCTCGAATATTTCAGCATCCTCAACATCCTTACCCTTGTCACTGGAAATATGAACTACAAACATCACACACCATTTCCAACAATTGTGCTTAGCCTGCATAGTTGTGACCATCCTCACTGATGTAGGATTCTTCTTTCCTTGCAAGGTTGTATTCTCTCCATTATCATCTAAGCACTTAATAGCCTTGTCATAGCAATCTACTTTGGTCTTTTGAAGATACATCCAATCAATACCCAAAATCATACTATATGATCCCAATGGTAGTGCATTCAAATGTTCTACTGTAGGCATACCATACAAATCAAATGCACAAGCTCTTACCTAATGATGAAATCTCTTCTTAGTACCTATAACCAACTGCACCAACCAAGACTTTACATGCACTTATTTTCTCTAGACACACTTATCCACTAGGTCAGTATTAACATAACTATAATTAGATCCAGGATCAATCAAAATAGAAATAACTTGATCGAAAAGCCTACCATCAATCTCAATAATAGATGTCTGGTGATCCACCTGCCTGTCATCCACGACTGCATAAATTCAAGGAATACTATGAACAATGTCCCCAATGGACTGCGCCTCCTAAGAACTATAAATGTGAGGCCTACCTCCCTAGTGCAATGTATAATCCTTCTTGTAATTATATTTTCCACGTATCCAACACTGATACGGTGCTCTACCATAAACTCTAGTTTGTTGCTCTCCAGGTTGTGACACATGTCCCTTCTCAACTGCATTGAACTTCTTGTAATGAGAAATATTTTCTTTCTCACCTACATATTGAAGTATTCCACACTTCGGTGACCATTTCCCTTTTACTTTCTCATTCCCCTTCAAGTCACGTTGATATGAAATGATCATAAGTTAAAACTAATGTAGAATTGATTAGCCATTAATGAATAGAATGTTAACTGAAAGTACTGAAATCTGTGAAAATTGCTCGAGAAGAAGACTTTACGACAGATGAGAAAACATAATTAATATGCAAAACAATATTGAAAACAACAAATACATAGTTATTTTAGACATCAAAATTGATTACGGAGTTCGTCCCTGATGGACTATGTCTCCAGGTCCGCTTTCAAGATGGGCGACCGCTTTATTAGGATTGAGACCAAGGAGGTTGATTACACAACAATTTGACCAAATTGAATGTGCACACAGGCACTTCTAGTCACTGTCAAAGGATAGCTCTCTGAACCAGATTTCCAACATCCGTCATGGTTCCTAATTTTGACTCTCGATGCTCCTGTCACACCAAAAACAAAACTGCCTCTATCCCTCCAGAACCTACACATGAAACTCAAAACCACTCTCCTCACACTTCAATGAGAAAACTTCCTTTTAAAACCCACCAAGTGCATTTGAACTCCCTCCTTCCCAGTTCAAGAATGAATGGGTTGATTTTTGGGTTTAGGAGGTATCGGTCTTGTTAGGTTTTGCCACCTTGGAACACTTTACAAGGGCATCGCATTAGTTTGCACCCAAAATTCCAACAATAAACCACAAATAGCTTTATATTAAATTCGAAACCATTGGTGGCTTATTGACCAGATGGAGTTGGTTGACTGTTATGTGTGACTAGCTGTAGTCTAACTGTAGGTTGCCACCTAATGGTTATCTCCAGTAGTTCTGGCATAGACATCTAGTGGACAAACTGCCAGTGGCTTTTCGTTCACATGCTAACCAATGCCCGACAGTTACTTGTGGTAGATACCTCCACTGCGGTTAAGTTCTACCACCTGTCCACATATCCACATGGTTACCGGCATGATCTCCAACCACTAACTTGACAGCTAACCACTAACCATTCACATGGCATGTGGTCCCGCTACGGTCTCCTCCGCGGTTAAGAATGTGGTTAGGTTGATATCTCTACTTGTTCACATGAACAACGATCTTCTCTCGCCTGGTTAAGGCCCGTGGTGTAGGACTGTTTATATTGTATTTTGCAATGTTTTTATATGTAAAGGCTAAGAGGGGTATATGTGTTAGGTTTTATGTGTTTAATACATAGAAATGTAATATAGGTTTGGGACTTATGCGTGTATGTATTTTTTAATACATTTAGGGTTGTAATATGGCTGAGAACTTAGGTTTAGGGGTTTGAATGCATGGATTGAGGTGTATTAGGGTTTAGTCTTAGGTTTTTAGACTTTACATCAAAACCCATTCACAACCATTTTTCACAAAGTGACATTCACCCACACACATATCTTCGACACCAAGCTACATTTGCAATGACACAACATGATGACAAATACGTCGAAAACCATAACCTACAAATTGGATGACAACCACATGTCGACAACTAGGTACAAAACCATATCACCATGAAATCCATTGACATCTCCTAAACAACCTGAACCATAAACAACACTGTCGAAACTAAATGAAACCAGACTGAATTGCTGACGATGACACTGAACCTGTGTAACTGATTTGACGAGATCCTCCTGGATCAATCCTCTCCACTTGAAAGCTTTTGGACCACAAAAGTTTTACTAAACAAATAGTCGATGATGGTAGAGCTCCCTCACTTTCCACCTTGTCCTGATGATGTACCAATACATTCGATCAATCACCTGTAAGTGATGACCCTGATGATGCTGATCATGGCACATTTTGAATCAATGACATGTTCCTTCCATCTGCAATATGTACAACTTGCGATGATGGTCAAACAACAAGTTATGAACATGGAAATTGATTTATTTCCATGAAGTACCATGAGTTAGTGATTCATAATCATCTTTGAAAATAGTCTCTACAGGATATTGTTCAATACCGTTGACATGTATTAGCAATCTACATTGCGGAATGATAGAGACAATCAAATATATTTTTGACATTAAACTAGCTACTTGACTTGACATACTTTCCTTCTTCTTGATTATCAAGTGAACTTGCTGCCATAAACCCATCAAACTATAAGGTGAAAATTATTGCAACTTAGTTTGATTTTGAAAGTGTTGAATTAGCTGTTGATTTGTTTGAATCACTGTTTTATTAAATGATGTTTCCATTGATTAGCACTTTCCCATGATGCATAAGTTTCCTTTAGTTGTTTTGGATACTTTCATAATGCTTTAGAAAAGGCTTTGATATGAAAACAAATGGGCTTCCTCTCCACTTGAAAAGAGGCTTCCAAATTGTTTGAAACACGAATTGGTGACACAATACAAGAGAAATTTAACACTGAATTTCCCAATACCGACCTGCATCCCTGTAACTGTTAATTTTCAAACTTGGACTAAATTGATTCATTCTAACATTAGGAAGAGGAGCTTTAGGCACAAACTATAATTCATGTGGTATTCCCTTCTTATGAGTAAGATGTTTGGTTTTACATAGAACTGGAATAGTTTCTACCTCTTTGATCAAACTATCTTTAAACTGACTCTCATAATTTGAACAAGCATCATTTTTATTGTTATGTTGTTCCTTTACACACATGATTACAAATATTTTATTTGAACTTATTAATCGCTTCATCTGATTAGCAACAACTAAATTCAAGTGATTTTTGTTTTGATGTGCCCTGACAATAAATTCAACCCTGTCTTTCTTAAGGTGATATTTATGCTCCCTTCTATAAAACATTGCATCATGATCATAAGGATAAGGACTTCCTAAGACAACTCCACATATGTCTACTGGAACCACATCTAATTCCACTTCATCAATGTAATTAATTATAATGGCAAATCTTAATTGACACTGTTTTGTGACCTTTAGCCAAGTTGATTTATTTAGCCATCCTAATGGGTAAGGTCTTGGATGATTCCGTGTTTCCAAACCCAAATTCTTAACTAAATATTCATATATTAAATTCACCTATGATCCACTATCAAACATTGTATCTATCTTTGTATGCTTAGAAGTTATCCTTATGTTAAACAATTAAACTCTTTTATCCTCATTTGAAGTATTTATGTTTGATGAAGATGTAATAGTACTCCAACTTGAACCAGTGTCAGAGGTTTTACCTATTGTAACCATATTAGTTATCTTCCTTTCATCACCTGAATCTGAACCTAGATCTTGCTGGACTACTGCAATTGCCTTCTTTTCATCCTTCTTTTTGGGTTTAAGTTCTAGATGAAGTTTCCAACACTTAGATTCATCATGACCAATTCTCTTGAAATGTGAACAAGTAGGTATTTCCTTCTGAGGTATCATTGATGTTTTTCTCTTTGAATTGTTCTTCCCCTTACTATAATTGGAATCTTTGTTTTCCAACTCTTTGGATGATTGCGATGAAAACTTGAATGGTCTCCCACCTGCTTCAATATGTATGGCTTGAACACACACTTCATCAAAATCATTAGGATTAAACATCAATAATGTACGTTGCAAATATGAATGTAAAATGCCGATGTATTTAATAAAGTTTCATGTGTATCCAATGAAATACCAAGAGCCAATGCTTTCTTTCTGAACTCCTGAGTAAACTCCTGAACACTCTACCCTTTACCTTGCCTCAAATCCTACCAATCAATAACAACTTGCTGCATGTATCCTAAAGGATAGAATTATTTCCTAAGAGCTTTTAAAAACTTAGACCATGAAGAGATGACTTTTCCTTTTTGATTTACATCTATTTGAGTTTTACTTTACCACCAGATTAAAGTTGTTCCCCCCATTCTAAGTGTAGCTAACTGAATTTTTTTTTCCTCGTTAGAAATGTTCTGAATATGACAATACACTTCTAACTACTTAATCCAGTTATCTAGCTTTTCAGGATTCATTTTACCATCATAAATAGGTAAGTCAAATTTCACACCAAGTTTTAAAAGCGATGTTTTCATAGGTTTCTTTTATATTTCAGATTCTACACTGGAAGAAGAAGAAGAAGATGATGATGATGATGATGGAGATGATGGAGGTGAAGGTGGTTTATCAGCCTTTCCTTTACCTTTGTCCTTCTTCAATGTCTTTGAAGAAGAAGCTACAACTCTTGCCTTCTTGTCTTCGTAAAGTTCTCCCAACATATGTTGCATATTCAAGAATGCTTGCTAAAACTGTTCATCACTCATATTAATTTTAGTATTTTCACCTGCATCAAATCCTGTCATGGTTAACTTATGAACGACTTGTCACTTTCCAATCTCTAGATCAATCTGCTCAAGGATTCCTTCTCCATGTTGCGACTTTGACCTGGTTAACATTCAATGGAAAATTATACAAACACAACTTCCTTTGATACCAAATTATATGCTGTGAAATTATCATAAGTTAAAACTAACATAGAATTGATGAGCCATTAATGAATAGAATGTTAACTGAAAGTGCTGAAATCCATGAAAATTTCTCGAAAAGAAGACTTTACGACAGATGAGAAAACATAATTAATATGCAAAACAGTAATGAAAACAAAAAATGCACAGTGATAATAGACAACAAAATTGATTGCAGAGTTCGTCCTTGATGGACTACGTCTTGGGGTCCGCTTTCAAGATGTGTGACCGCTTTATTAGGATTGAGAACAAGGAGGTTGATTACACAGAAATTTTACTGAACTAAATGTCCATGCAGGCACCTCTGGTCACTATCAAATGATAGCTCTCTGAACTAGCTTTCCAATTCCTATCACGGTTTCCAATTCTGACTCTCGATGCTCCTGTCACACTGAAAACAAAACTACCTCTATCCCTCTAGAACCTACACATGAAACTCAAAACCACTCTCCTCACACTTCAGTGAGAAAACTGTATTTTAAAACCCACCAGGTGCATTCGAACTCCCTCCTTCCCAGTTTAGGAATGAATGGGATGCTTTTTGGGTTTAGGAGGTCTCGGTCTTGTTAGGTTTTTCCATGTTGGAACACTTTACAAGGTCATCGCATTAGTTTTGCACCCAAAACTCCAACAAAAACCCACAAATAACTTTATATTAAATTTGAGACCACTGACAGCTTGTTGACTGGGTAGAGTTGGTTGACTGTTACATGTGACCAACCGTGGTCTAACCGTAGGCTTCCACCTAATGGTTATCTTTGGCAGTTCTGGCATAGAAATCTAGCAGACAAATTGTCAGTGACTTTCTCGTTCACATGCTAACCAACACCCAATGGTTACCTGCAGTAGACACCTCCGTTGCAGTTAAGTTATGCCACCTGTCCACATATCCACGCGATTATTGGCGTGATCTCCAACCACTAACTCGACGGCTAACCACTAACCATTCACATGGCATGTGGTCCCACTGCGGTCTCCTCCGTAGTTAGGTTGATATCTCCACTTGTTCACATGAACAACGGTCTTCTCTTGCATGGTTAAGGCCCGTAGGCCAGCACTGTTTATATTTTATTTTGCAATATTTTTATATGTAAAGGCCGAGAGGGGTATGTATGTTAGGTTTTACATGTTTAATACATAAAAATGTAATATAGGTTTAGGACTTAGGTGTGTATGTATTTTTTAATACATTTAGGTTGTAATATGGATTAGAACTTAGGTTTAGGGGTTTGAATGCATGGATTTAGGTGTATTAGGGTTTAGTATTAGGTTTTTAGACTTTACATCAAAACCCATTTACAACCATTTGTCACAAAGTGACATTCACCCGCACACATATCTTCGACACCAAGCTACATTTGCGATGACACCACATGATGAAAAATTCGTCGAAAACGATATCCTGAAAATGGATGACAACCACATGTCGACAGCCCAAATCCTACGAGGCGGATGACAAACACATGTCAATGGTCAAATCCTAGCGGAATTGACAACAACAACATGTAAACAGCCAGGTACAAAACCATATCACCATGAAATCCATTGACATCTCTTGCACAACCTTAACCATGAACAACACCGTTGAAATTGAACGACACCAAACTGAATTTCTGACAATGACATTGAACTTGTGTAACGGATCTAATGAGATCCTCTTTGATCACACGTTTAGGCTCAATTTTGCACTTTCAATACTCATAAAAATGCTTCAATTTTTGGATGGATTCTTCTAACTATATAGGCTCATCAAACTCAATATGGTCTCTATACACTGCTAGAAATCCTTTGATGAATCTTTGAATCTTAGCCTTATCCTCCTTGAGATATGGCACATACCTCAACAACTCTAAGAATCTGTTAGTATACTTATCATCTATCATAAAACCCATCTATAGCTCATAAGAATCCTTAGCTTTTTCATCATATTACGCCTCCAATAAGTACTTCTTCTTGAATATCCTCTCAAACTCATCCCAAATAAAGTCTTCCACCTAAATCTCCCTGACATTCTTCACATATTCCCACTAGATATATGCTTTCCCTTTAAGACTGAAAGTGACTATCTTGGATTTTATGTTTTCAGAGTAGCTATGAAATATGAAGAATTTCTTCATCCCAAGCAACCATGCCTCTACATATTATGACTTCTTCATCTCTCCATCAAATTTAGGAGGATTCACTTTCTTGAACTCTTCAGGAAAATACTCCTTCCTCTTATATGGATGATTACGATGATGATTGTGATGATGTATCCTCGATGAGGAACTAGAATGATGCCCATGCATACCATTCCTATTTTCTAATATATCCAGTGATATTCCACCTCTAATTGTGTCCCCTCTATCCAATATGTATCTGGACCGATATTTGCTACCATAGGCTCCATTAGTTTTCTCTTCCTTCTCTTGACTGATCCTCAACTATCGCTGTTTTAGCAACACTGACAAGCTCTAAAGTATTTCTGCATTAACCTCTACCTGCTTCTCCTGAGCCCTTGCAAGTCTTTCTTGAGCCTCAACCAACCTATGATTGTCTACTTTGCAACTTCTAATATTTTCCCTCAAGCTCCTCAATGTATCTTCTATACTAGGAGAATACTCATCTCCTTGCTGCCAAACTAATATGTAGAGAGAGTCATGAGAACTGTAATCTACCATTTTTATTTCCATCTTGGATTTTCTTCTTCCCACAAGTATACCATGTCAAATAAACCAAATAGATACCAAAATCAAATCCATACCTCAACGATGTTCAGGATAGGCTTATCTCATCTGCAATATCAATCCACATTATCATGTACATGTATAATCATAAACATATCCATGTAATAATATAACAACATAACAACATACACCATTATGCATGACCATTCCAATTGTATGCCATGACCCCATGCATGAAAATATAACCTTGACAACATCAATATTTACCCAAATAGAGTGCAACTTACCCTGATACTACTCTATGATATCAGATATTACCCAAAGAGAGTGAAACCACATTCTGATACCTCCCTGTAACACACCTCCTCTCATATCTACCAACTTTCACTAGCTTTCTAGGGTAAACATGAGTTGAAGGGATATTATCATAAGAATCAAACTCCTATGTGACCTAAAGGAAATGAATTCGATGAATTAATACCTTACTGACTTCCCTCATGTGTCATAGGACCTCGAAGGGTAACTCAACCCCTCCAGGTGCCCAAACCTTGAGACAACTAACTTTTCCTTGACTTAGAGCCCCAGTTGTTCCCTTTCCAAGGCCTCCATGTGACTACGGGTCCCAAGGCATGCCCCTAGGCCTACTTCCATGTGACTATGGAATTTTATACTAAGTTCTATGCTAGAAACTCTGAATTCCAAGCCACTTTTTTAGATCCAGGACTTGGGTCTTTGCCCATAAATGAATGAAACTTATAGAGAAGATAAATGACATAGAAACCAAAAACTGGAACTAGGACTTGACCTAGCCATCCCCAACCGAGACTGGAATTCTGTTAAATACTTGATGAATATGCAACTTATAAGTCATGAATGCAAGTATGATATTAAGGGACTGAAAACTTATCTGAGGTTTAACAAGAAGAATCACTTCCTTCTCACATTAGTTGTCATAACACCACTTAGGTCTTGTATTCATTATTCATTTACTTACAAGTGAAAACATGAAAAGAGCCATGATTAAAATATGTCATAAAACCATGCTTATAAACAACATATAACTAGATAAATAAGCATAAGAGAACAACCATTAAAGCTACATAATAACAAGTACATTTCCTCATCAAAGAAATAGGAACTTAGCTTTTATTAACATAGGCCAAAACTGACTAGGTTCGAGACTTCCATGTTCCACTCGACCATACATTGGCTGAACCAAATCTTTCATTCAACCAATCACCCTTGTGCCATATTACAAGCATGAATGTGGGATCTCATGGGATAAACCAATCCAAACACAACCAAGGGAATCCAGAGGTTAAACCACCTCCACCTTCACCATACTGTGATATCACCTAAACTAGTGCTAAGATCAAAAAACCAAACCAAGCTTGAATTCCTCAAAATTTCTTCACCAATACCTTGAGGAATTTTCATGTCTCCACCCTCAGGCTTTACCATGTATCCTTACATTACCGATCAATGGATTCCTAGGCCTTTGGGAACTTTCTTGAGACCACCTCACCTGGATCCAAATATTCTAGCAATCCAAAGCTCAAATCGAGAACAAACCCATCACACCATGGTTATTTGGAAATGGAAAGGCTAAGCTAAAATCCACTGCCAAAACTTGACAAAATCCATGCTAATGACAACAAGAGAACCAAATACCAACATGCACATACGATGCATGCCAATACCAACTAGGAAATCATACATGCAACCTATTACCTGCAAGTGTTTTTGTTGAATCTTCTTTATCCTTTCATTCCTTTTTTTTTCCTTCTCCTTATTTTTCTTTCCTTTTCTTTCCTTGACCTTCCTTTGCTTCCTTTATTTCTTTCTCCTCTTGGTGCTCTTCTCCTCTCTGAGACAAATTCCAACACTAAACTGACAAAAGGCTACCAACTAATGCTTTGAGGTATTTTTATTGATGAGGCCTCTAATTTCTTCAATTTTCCATTGTTTTCCTTCATTTTCCTCCTCACATTAAACTTATGACTTTCACCTCCCTTTTCTCCTACTTTCCATTATTTTCATAAATAATGTGCCAAAAATACCTTTTTTCCTTTCCAAAGCCTTAGCCATTGCCTTTTCCAATTTCCCTTATCCATAAATAGAACAAGTGATGCCCACAAGGATATTTTTCCCAACATTCAACTTGGAAGAAGCGTCCCTTGCCCATGGTCTTATTTTACCTTTATTAACTTTTATTACATGAACTTTTAACCCAGGGTTGTTACACCTCCGAATTTAATTCTTCTAGGAAGAGATGTGTTTTCTTATGTCAAGTGTCCCTCAACTATGGAAAAGTATTCAATTTTATAGAGGTTGGTGTTATTATATTCATACCTTTATATCTTTCAAATGAAATTCCACAAGTTCATCATGATCTTGGTCTGGATATGGAAGCCCCAAATTTTAATGGTTCAGAGCAACAACTTGGAGAAAGAAAAAATAATTTAAGGCAAGGGAAATTCCTCCAATTATGTAGTGTCTTGCTGTTGAGGGGCTCCATCGGCAAGCAATTGTGGCATGCATTCCTCGTAATTCATCACACAGAGTGACTTGCTATGGAAAATTTGGGTGACAAGCCATAGGTGAGCGAATAAGTTAAAACTGACCAGCTTCTAGAGCGATTGTTGGAGTCTATCAAAGGGCTATTAACTTCTCTAAATCAACAGAGTGTCATGAAGGAAAGAGAAAGGAAATCATTCCAACTACTCATGGTAACAAAGTACGCACTGCAAAAGAGAAATTTGAAACAATTTCAAGATGAGATATGGCCAGAAATGATAGCACATGACAAAAGGGTGGATAAATTGGAGGAAAATTCTGACAAATATGACCAACACATTATAGAGGTGATCAGGACCAATGTTAACCTTGCGAAGAAAAAGTGTCAACTTTTGAGGGAGACCCAAAAATATGGATAAAGTTGGATACAAATGGCATGGTGATTCTATTTGAACCTGTTATTTCCTTTGCTAGTTAGTCTTACAACTTATCAGAAATATTATGATGCTATGCAAATATATTTTGATATTAGGAGTACTTTTCCAAGCTTATTGTAGGTATATATTTAGATTAGGAGGAAAAAAGCATCATAGGAATATAATATCTACATTTTGGATGTATGAAATTAATGAATATCTAGAACATGAATATTTTTTTGAGGTACTTGACCCAAAATCCAACCTTTTTAATATAATCTCATACCATTTCCTTTCAAAATTTTATTTTTTCATGTTTTTAATGAAATAAAGGAACTCAAAATTTTATTTATTTACCTCAATTTTACCTTAATGGAACCTTAATGAAGTGCTATTTGAAGAAATGATGAATGAAGGAAACTAAGCCTGACGCTATTTTGTATTGAATTGAATCATATAAGTGCCAATGTTGAGAATGAAATATTGTTGATGTTGAGAATGAGTTCTTGTTGATGTTGAGATCACTGAATCAAAAATTAAATAATGATGTTATTATTGAATACCTTTGGAGTGAAAGGAATTTGGAACTAGAACCAAGAGTTAGAGCTGTTTGGGAAACTCTAAACCCTTATTCTAGAATTAACAACCCCAAATTTTCAAGATAGGTTTAAAGACACTAGCTATAGGTAATCTTGTAGTTGATATATATTTCTTATAACTACTAAAGAAAGTGGTTATCAAATTACATAACGATTACATGACTTCTTATACAACTAACAAAAATATTATAATTATGAATGTTCAATTTGTTGTTGAAGAACTTGAGGCTAATCACCTATAATAACATTATCTTTGAAACATTGGAATACCATCAAGAGTAGAGAGAAAATATGGAACATCCAATTTTGGAACTAAAGTCTTTATGCTAAGGATAAAAATGAAGGTTTAAAACTAAAATATTGACATATTCACAACAAATTATTGCTTGAAATGATTATTAAAAATAATGAAATTTATTTTGTAATCCCATGAATATGTCGAGAAATTGAGTAATTGCACAAAAAATAATTACAACAAATATGAACGCTAGTTTTTGTGGCAAGAATAACAAGAATGGTTATTTCAAGCTACATAACAGGAAATATTTTCATGGACCTAATTTTCGTTTTTGTTGATATTTCTTGTTAGGAAAAATAAAACTCATAAAAACTCCCTCTTTTTGAAACAATTCACTTTGTTTATTTTACAACTAACATTCTCCCTTTTTATTTGGAAATAATTCAATGAATATTTTCCCACCAATTACCTAGTTTTTAAGAAAAATTCATGTCTAACTGTGCTTGCTATAGGATAAAATGCACAGTGTATGGAGAGTGTAGATACCCTCAAAGGTCTTCTAGGGACCTTTGGCGGACTGTAAGATTATCTGCAACTGCACAAAGTTACATGCATGTTCATAGACAATAACTAACTATCAAGCTTTAGAAGTAGATTACCTCAAGTCTATGTGTAGATTTGTTTGGAGATCACAATGTGGCCAAGCAAAACTCCCTCAAAGCCGGCTCCAAATCAAGTCCTGCACATAGAAGAGACAAGCGTAATCACAACATACAACTCTAATAACTAATACATGAATATATAAAAGAACATCTAATTGCATACAACTAAGCTACTCATGCTAATAGGCATTGAACAAACAACTAAATGAATGATAGTATCAACACCACGAGTAGATAGTACAACTGCAGTTCTATATTAATGTTGGAAGAGTGATTACAACCATTTATTGTATCAACCTTCCTTTACCCCTCCAGCTTCTCTCTCTCTCTCCCTTCTTGCTCACTTCTTATGATATGAGTCAATGCTCAACAGTCAAGTATGCTATCCTTTCAAATGCTCTGACCCCCTTTCACAATAGTGCTCACTTTGCTTATATAGTAATTGAGTTAGGGTTTCCAAGCTCCTCCTTGAGTTCACTAGGGCAAAAGCAATGAACTTGCCATGCTTTTTGGCTCTTTTCCATTTGCCTCCTTCTTTTAGATTAGAAATCATCCAAATAGGTTGAATTTGGATGTTTCCTTGCTTTTCTTGAGTAATTTTAGGAACAAATATCTAGATATTTGTGAGTCAATTCGTTCCTTTGACCCTTGGAACTTCACCAAGTTTCACTAATGTTGTTCCCATACTAGCAACATGCTTTAGTAGGGTCACTAACACACCTCTAGGCTTGGTAACAAACTTTATAAAGTAGGTTGTTAGTGCACAGCTAGTGTTAGTGTGGAATCAAGGCCTCTGATTGTGGTATTTGTTTCAACTATCATGTCTTTCTCCTTTGAGTTTATGAGGAGGTCAATTTGTTGTATAACACATGCCCCCTAAAGTATGAGATCAAAGGCTGCGACGATGGCTAAAATACTTTACTAAAACTATAATTTTCCTTCAAAAAGAGAGAGAGAGAGATTGGAGCTTCGAGCAGTACCAGAAACTTGATACAGCACATATATATAAACTGCTCAAATCATGTCCTGGGTCGGGTATTCCCATGCTCAGTAGCTATGTCAGAGTGATTTTCTCCAAAGAGATATGACAATGTTGGCCGCCGATAAGCACAATGCGGATCCAGTGTCATAATAGAATAATCCTGATAAGATGTCTCCAAAAAACAATATCTGCAACTTGGGAGAGGAAACAAGGTTGATTGATGCAAGCCTCTACCCAAGGCCTTGATTTCTGCTTCACCGAACAACATAGATCGATACATGTGAATATATGCGTTGACGTTGAACATGCATGAAATCATCTGATTACTAGTCAATAATGGAGACCATTAATAAATGCAAGGAAGGCCACCAATAATGGTGATGGTCACCAAGATGCATAGTACAATCTAACAAGTGTGAAAGATGTCTTTGTCGTTGAACACCTGTAAGAATCGCTTAACCAGGAGCCAATAATTAGAACCCCTAATCAAACACAAGGCAACCTGCCACTAATGTCTGCAAGTACCAAGGCACTGAATGTGTTTTTGGGTCGTCTTATTAGATAGAGTGTTGAAGTTGATAGGAAGATACATGTCGAAAGGTAGGCAATAATGTGTCCTACATCAATCGACATGAAACGAGACAAGAATGATTTTGTTTGTTGATGAATCTTTTGATCATTTGGGTCTAAACAATGGATGGCATGATGGAAGGATATTCTTGATGGGTTGATAGAGGAAACAAAAGGTTAACCCTTGGACAATAGAAGGCACGACAACAATTTTTAACCATGCAGCACTAGACTCATGAACACTACAGATTGTTAGGATACAAATATGCAATCACATTAGGGTATTTAGGCTAAACTCATAGGATGGTAGGATTCATATTGAGAGGTTGTCACAAGGTTTATCTGAGGGAGTGCCATGTTCAAGGGAACAACTTCTTCCAAACCACGCTTTATAATACTGAATGTAGTTGTACTGTCAATTTTCCCCGCCTGATTAGTTTATTAAGTCCAAATGGGTAAACTTGCCAATCTTTTCATGTTTTAAGAGTCTGCAAAGGATCGCAAAAAGAACGACCCTATACCCTATCTGATTAGTTTAATGAGTCCAGACAGGCAAACTCATCGATTTTTTCAAGTTTTAAGAGTTTGAAAAGTATTGTAAAAAGAATGACTCTATATCTTGTCTGTGTAATTTAAAGAGTCTAGACTAGGCAACTCGATGGTCTTTTCATATTTAGAGAGTCTGAAAAGATCGTAAAGAGCAACTCCATGGTGGTCCCTTTGTCATATTTGTTCACCGGGTGCAACAAAAGGTTAATAGTATACCCAGATCGGTTACTTTTCCATTAGTTAATCTATTGAATCCAGATAAAGAGAAACCTATGTTCAATAGATGTTGACCTCATTTTGTTATGAGTATGAGGAGACAGACTAAACTTGTTTCATTGTGAATTTTTAATGAGTCACGCGATGACAAACTCATTTCCTTCATCAAATTTTAATGAGTCAAATGAAGAAAACTCAAGGTATCTTTTTCAGTTTAGTGAGCTAGGAAAAAGAGGTAAAAAAAATGCTCATTCCTCCTTCGTAGATTTAATGAGCCTGAAAGAGGGAAAAACTCGGGGATTTTTCGATTTAAGAGCAAGAAATGGTCCCTAAAAAGAAAGTGCTCTAGTTGTTGCCGTATATTTTTAACAAGCCTGGTGACAAAAACTCGAGATTTTTCAGTTTAACGAGCAAGAAAAGTACCTAAAAGAATGCTTGGGTCATCTTTATAAATGTTTAACGAGCCTAAAGACAAAACTCTGGATTTTTTCAATTTAATGAGTGAGAAAAAAGTGCCTAAAAAGAATTGCTCAAATGGTCTTTTTCAGATTAATGAGCTAGAAAAAGATCGAAAAAGAGTTGCTCAGACCATCGTTGTATATGTTGTTGGCATTATGATGCATGTGTTGTACTTGATGGAAACCCTCTTGTAGAAGAACATCTCACCTATTTATAACTAGATGAATCTACAGAAGATATATTAGATGTGACTGAATGCATGGGATTCCAGACAACTCAAAGGAATCAGGTGACAGTTCTCAGTATGACAAGTTAGCTTTGCCATAAAGTCCAAAGGGGGAGATTGTTGGCATTATGAGACAAGTGTTTTCCTTGATGGCAAATCACACAGATGACAGATCATAGTGCAGTAGGTCAGTAGGAAGGAATTGATGATTAGACTACAAGAATGTTTGAAAGAGTGAATTATCCGTTATAGATCTATATACAGTTTCAGTGAAGCGAAGGCGCGTATACACGCAGGTTCTGTGAATGAAAATAGTGTATATGCATGTTGGTCCAAACAAAGCTGCGTATACACACAGGTTAGAAATTACCAAGGTGCGTATGCATATACACGCACTTTCACGCAAGGAAAAGCGCGTACATGTGGGAGAACTTATTTTTAGTCTGTGGTATTTAATCCTTGGTATTCGAACCTATGGTTTTGGGCCATGGTATCTCGTCAGAAGTGTTGATCCCAAGCATTGGGTCCATGGTATTGTTTTGTTATGGTTTTGGACCATGGTATTAAGTAAGGCCTAAGATTATAAAAGGAGAAGAAGATCATTAGGCAAAGGTGTGGAGAAAGACTTGAATATCTGATGTAGTATGAGATCGAGTATGCAGGATATGGGTTATGATGCATTGCTTGATCTGAGCTAAGGAGGGATCTCATCGGTTGATGGAGAACAAGATCTAAGGATAGATCGGGATCAAATGGTTTGAAATGAATCATCTTTATATGGTTTTATCATGGATAGACTAGATCTAAATTATTGATGCATGTTTTATTATATGCATGTTATGATCTGGGTATGGCTGATGTCTGAAACAGCCGCAAAGTCATGTATAGATCTATACGCGGGTTGGCTTTGGCGAAAGCGCGTATATACGCGGGTTTGACTCATCGTAGTAGCATATACATAATGAAGTATGATGTTTTAAGTTGCAGTTGGGTTTAATTGTTATTGCAGAGTTCTCTAGTCTGCTCTATGTTTTGGTGACTGTGTTGTTGACAGGGTTTCAGTGTTTCAGTGATTCAGAAATTGATGATGCTAGTATTGATTGTTTTGTGCTTCAATGATATTGATGGGTCCTGTTACACAAAAATATCGTCACCATGATTATTTGCAGTCAGTATGGGTCTATCATCACTTATACTAGCCTCCTAAGCAAGTCTCAGACCTCAGTTCTTCATGTCAAGCTTTGCAAATGAGAGAAAAGACATTGAAAATCAATATAACTTTGGTTTCGCAGTTTCTCTCACTTTTGCCTGTGGGCCCGCACTCTTTGTTCATATTTCCTGCGTATCTGCATGCTCTATCTGTAAAGGGGTGGGTGCGTACCCCTGTAAAAGTCAAAAAGGCACAAGTTTATCCTAAAAAACTCACTTTTGGGTTAATTCTAGATGTTTCTAGAAGGATTTTGACGTGGATTGTTCGCTCCAAAGTGGTTCATGCATCCCAAAAGAGAAGGAGTTAATCCCTTGATAGGAGGAGCTATCCCTTTGAAGGAGGGCTTTATCCCTTTGAAGGAGGACCTAGTAACTTCCCTCCATTGCACTATAATTTAAGGCATTGGGTCAGTTGCTGGAGAGGTTAGAAGCTGAACATTTTTTAGGGTAAATGCTGATGGAATTGGGACTTCCTATTTAAACTTGAGAGGAGAGATCACATACCTTTTGGTTTCATTTGGAAGTGAGTGAAACTTGTCAAAGTAGAGGATACTTCTTGTCGGACCCTGGGAGGAGCTTGTACAGCATCAAGGCACAGGTTGTAAAGTTCTTCTTTCATTTGAATTAATACAATCAGATTCATTTTTCTCAACAAATTGTCTTATGTGGTTTGTTTCATAATTTCCTTGATCATTATGATGAATATGCTTTATGATATTGGCTTTTCAGGTGCTATTTAATTTGTTTGCTTGTTTTTGTTTGCAGACTTACACTTCAAGGAAGCTCATTTGGAGCGACGGAGCGAGGCTTCCACAAACTTGCATTGGACCCAAGGTAGGCCTAAAACACTTGTTTGCCTTTGTTTTTAATTGCATATTTAGATAAATATAGTTTTTGATTGGCTTGCTTGTCACTAGATATCTTTAGATACTAGGAAGGTCGAGCTTGTTCGCAACCTCGACTCATTCCACATGACAAAATGGCGACTCCACTTGGGACTTGATTGTTTTCCTTGTTTTTCTTTGACCTGAGAAACTTGTCTTTTTGTTTTTGTTTTTGGCTTGTTGTGTGTGGAATTGGGTGGATTTAGTGGATCTAGGTTTGTTTTGGCTTTTCATAACTTTAGGAGAAGTCTGCATCCTGTGCTTGTATCACAGTGCGTACCTCTACGCATATTTACTTTGCACACAGAGCGTGCACGCACTTGTGCAAACTCTGAGCCTGCGGACCCTGCTTAATTTTTGAAAAACTTGATTTTTTCCTCTTTTAATTAGTTTTATTTTGGTTTATATATTGTTATCCTCTGCCCAGACCCGCTTGTGACTTGTCAAAAGCTTTCCTTGGTCTAATTTCATTGGTGTTAGGGTTTTAGGTGAAATTCCTAGAAGTGTTGGTTGCCGGTCTTGATTTTCATTTTGGTCTTGTAGTAGCTCAGAGCTTAGAAGCATAGAAGCCTCACATCACCTTGGTTTTTACTGGCCTTCTTATGAGTTTGACCATTTGAAAAATCTACCTTTGTTGAGGAATCCATCTTGAGTTTTCTCTTTCCAAAATTTCGAAAAGCTTGTGTTAAAAGTTTGGATTTCATTTTTACAAAAAAGAACAAAAGATTGCTTGTTTTTTGACTAATTTGTGATTCTGGACAAGTTAGTCCTTGGTTTCCTTATCGCCAAGTAAATCATCCTTGAAAAAACAAAAACATTTTGTAAGCTTTTACTTCAAGTAGTTTTTATAGTTTGTAGATCTTAAGATTTGCTTTGTTCATAGTTTTCTCAAGATTTGCTTTAGTCATAGTTCTGAGTGTTTTCATAAAAATACAAAAATCTCTTTTGAAAAAAGTTTGTTTTGGTAGCATTTGAGCATTTGAATGAAAAAGGAAATTCTTGTGCAAATAACTAGTTGTCTCATTTTGAGTGCATTGGAACAAAAAACTCTTCTTTTAATTTGTTTGTTAAGAAAGATTTGTGTTTACATGCATTTGCATTCTCAAACTCTTTCCTAACTAGAAGTTCATTGAAGAGAAAAGATTGTTTAATCATCTTAAGTTCATCTTTCTAGTGATTTTGAGTCGAGTCTTCACACCACGAGTTTCATCTCCGCACCTCTTGACTTAATCAAAAGGCAATAAAAATAACACTTAAAGTAAAATTAATCTAGAAATAGTTTTATTTCTAGGGCTCTATTACACCAACATAGCTTAGGCTAGTGTCTTGGAGTAGGGAGTACTTAACTCTCCAAGATAGTAAAACAAACAAGTAGTTGTATCTTGCGGTAGGAGAGAAATCACTTGTTGCATCTATGCTCTGGGAAAGCTCCTCTTAAAGGAGAAGCACGAGATCGTGTCCGAACCAGTGTGGGAATCAATCCTTCCTCATTGGGAACGACGCCAGATATTCACGTATTACAAACGATAAACCTCATATTAACCATTGTCGAGGAGCCTGGGGTCACTTGTTGGTAAACCTTGGTTTATGTCAAGGAGCCTTCAAGTGGATTGAGCTTGTTACTCTGCCCTTGCATGCGTATCGGATCGTAGACTGTTCCCCCAGGTATATTTGTTTCTTTTGGTAACCATAGTGACCATATTCTATAGGATTCTTCCTAAGGTGATGGTGGC
>APFE031735934.1:0-16327 GCA_000404065.3 Pinus taeda | reverse complement strand
AAAAACTCACTTTGGGTTAATTCTAGATGATTCTAGAAGGAATTTTGGCATGGATTGTTCGCTCCGAAGTGTTTCATGCATCCCAAAAGAGAAGGAGCTAATCCCTTGTTAGGAGGAGCTATCCCTTTGAAGGAGGATTCTATCCCTTTGAA
The DNA here is from genome assembly GCA_000404065.3 of Pinus taeda. Lineage (NCBI taxonomy): Eukaryota > Viridiplantae > Streptophyta > Pinopsida > Pinales > Pinaceae > Pinus > Pinus taeda. The sequence goes on along the minus strand of APFE031735934.1, from coordinate 16,175 downwards.
GGAGGACCTAGTAACTTCCTCCATTGCACTAAATTAAGGCATTGGGTTAGTTGCTAGGGAGGTTAGAAGCTGAACATTTTGAGGTTAAATGCTGATGGAATTGGGACTTCCTAGTTAAACTTGAGAGGAGAGATCACATACCTTTTGGTTTCATTGGGAAGTGAGTGAAACTTGTCAAAGTAGAGGAGACTTCTTGTCGGACCCTGGGAGGAGCTTGTACAGCATCAAGGCAGCACAGGTTGTAAAGTTCTTCTTCATTTGAATTAATACAATCAGATTCATTTTTCTTAACAAATTGTCTTATGTGGTTTGTTTCATAATCTCCTTGATCATTATGATGAATATGCTTTATGATATTGGCTTTTCAGGTGCTATTTAATTTGTTTGCTTGTTTGTGTTTGCAGACTTACACTTCAAGGAAGCTCATTTGGAGCAAGGGAACAAGGCTTCCACAAACTTGCATTGGGCCCAAGGTAGGCCTAAAACACTTGTTTGCCTTTGTTTTTAATTTCATATTTAGAGAAACATAGTTTTTGATTGGCTTGCTTGTCACTAGATATCTTTAGATACTAGGAAGGTCGATCTTGTCCGCAACCTCAACTCATTCCATGTGACAAAATGGCGACTCCGCTGGGGATCGAACCCAGAATCTCTAGTTTATCATCGTGGGGCGGACTCTATTTTTCGACGTTGTTTGACTCATGAGGAAGCTGAAAGGGTCCTAAATGACTATCACTCTGGAGCGTGTGGCGGTCATATATCTGGGTATGCCATAGCCCAAAAGATATTGTGTGCTGGCTATTTCTGGCCATCCATGTTTAAAGATTGTATTATTGTGGTCCGAAAATGCCACAACTGCCAAATTTCTGATCGAAAGATGTGCGCTCCACCTGCTCCTCTTCACCCTATAATTGCCGTTGGTCCTTTTGCCAAATGGGGTATCGACTTTATTACATGTAACCCTCACTCGGCCAGGGGGCATGCGTATATTATCCTTGTGGTATATTATTTTACCAAGTGGGCCGAGGTGATGCCTACATTTAAGGTAGATGAAAAAACAGCTGCGATTTTCATATTCAATCATATCATTGCTAGGTTTGGTGTTCCACAAGCAATTATCACTGATCATAGGCGTCATTTTCAAAACGTTATGATGACTGAACTTACAGGCCAGCTTGGCTTGCATCACGACAGTTCAACTCCTTATTATCCACAAGCTAACGGCCTGGTTGAAGCCATCAACAAAGTTTTAGTCATCATGATCCGACGAATCATTGGGATTCATCAGTTGAATTGGCATAACATGCTATTTTTAGCGCTTTGGGCGTATCAAACCTCAGTAAAAACATCGATAGGTTTCACTCCTTTCCAACTAGTTTATGGTTTGGAAGCTGTGTTACCTATTGAGTGCGAAGTCCCATTATTGCGAATGGCCATCGAGTTACTTCCAGCCACTTCTGAAAAGGAAAGACGTTTGTTATACTTGGCTCAGCTAGATGAGAATCGACGCGATGCTGCATTAGCACTTGAATCTCATGCAAAACGTATTAAAGCCCAGTATGATCGAAATGTGACCCCTCGAAATTTTTTGGAAGGAGATCTAGTCTTATTGTAAGATCAGGCAAATGATAAATTAGGCACTGGAAAATTCGTGCCTGTGGCATGGTACCTATGTCGTCAAGCGAAAGCTAGCGAAAGGGGCCTATGAATTGGTAGACTTTGACGGGATCTCTTTAGGTAAACCCAAAAATGGTCTTTACCTGAAGAGGTATTATGCTTAAAATGAGTGTGGAGATTTTTTAGTTAGGTTAGTTTTCCTTCTAGCGGTGTGTTTTAGATTAAAAAGTGTGCTTAGCTTAGAGAGTGAGTTTTTCGTCGTTATTCCTGCTTATCTTGGTTTTACGTTTGATATTGCAGATTTCGACGCCTCTCCAAACATACATTGGTTTCGCTGATGGTGCTTGTCGTAGTACACAGAATATTTCTTCCGCAGCTTGGGTTATCTATTCGCCCTCTGACGAGTTGGTATCTATGCATGGGTAAGCCTCGGTCAAACAATGAACAACATTGCAGAGTATAGTGCAGTGATTGAGTTATTATCTGAATCTATTTCATTTGGGATTCGGAGTTTGATAGTGAGGTTAGATTCTGAACTCGTTGTATTACACCTTAATAGAGTATATGCCATTAGAAATCCAGTGTTATTGAGATTATTTTTGAGAGTGCGTCTCTTGGAACGTGAATTTGACTATATTGAATATCAGCATATTCCAAGATCTTTAAATACATTAGCAGATGCAATTGCTTCTCAAATGTTAAGTAGACATGTGCAATAATCATACAAGTAAATTTAAAAACATTCCATAACATGTTTAACAAGACAAGCTGGTAATAATGATATCATATATATAGGAGTGTGTCAAAATAATACATCGTCCTCGATCATAGGTTGAAAAACACCTTATGATCGGAAAAAATGATAAGTACAAAAAGCAAAAATGTCATATGTGATTACAATAGGTGATCATCCCATCACTGGTGATGATCTCGATACGAAACCACTGCATGAGCCACCTTACAGAGGAACCTCCTAAAAGGTCCTGGGACTCCAATCACATAATGCTGAAGTCAACGAGGGATGTCATCTATACTGGTCTCGGGCATGTCCCCTGTCAGGCGCTCTAAATGGCTCTCCAACTCGGCCCACATCTGCATTTGAAACTTTTTACTATCTATTTTGGGACGATATAAAAACAACAAAAAATTAAATTAGGAAAAATGTTGAAAATGATTTTACCTGCATCATCCCATTTTTCTCCTGGCGGAAGAGCCATGTCTGGGTCTCCACGAAAATCAACCCCAGCATAAGGAAAGTCCTGGATAGCAAAAACCTGGTTTTCCAACAATTGGAAATACTCAATTTTGAATCGAACGACCTCGGTCCCCTCATCAGGATGACGAGCCATAACTGCAACCCATCGCATCAGTTTGGGCTCTCGAGGAAGCCCAGCTCCAAAGTAAGGTGTTGTGGGATCAGCATCGGAACCCTCTCCAGGCCAAAACTCGCAACTATAGCACCATAACCAAAGGTCTTTAGCTGTCCTTTTTTGGCCCTGGTCATTTGGCCCTTCACATTGGCCAACACAGCATCGCACTAGTTGAAAATGGTGCCTTGAAAGCAATCAATTGCCATCCGCATCTGGGATCTGGTGGCAATGTGTAGCGCTGCACTACTGCAGAGTTTGGTAACTGTGAATGCAATAACCATGATTTCAGGAAGGGATATGGTTTTGATATCTATCCCTTTGTCCCGGTTTTGGACATTGCAGAACTCTAGGCGGAGGCTCTCGACAGACTGGCCACCTACCTTGGGCCCAAATAGAGTCAAGTGTTCACCCCTCCTGGGCAAACCAGTCAAGAAGTATATATTAGCTGGCTCGATTTTGAGCTAGTGTCCACCAATAAAGAAGCATTGGTCCTGTATACTCCATCTATCAACCAGCCACTGCAAAAATTCCACCTGGGCTCTCATGCCAGGTATGGCCCAGAACTTGTACAAGCCACATGCCTTCAATGCATCGATCGAAGGTTGATGATTCATCGCGGCGAGGCACACATCCTCATGCTCTCGTTCTCGCCAATCAAGCATGATGTATATCCTACAATCAAGTAAAAAAGGTGAATTAGAATATGAAAAATTGATTTCATTAGGTATTTTTTCAGGTAGTTAGGTTCACCACAGGGGACCTGCGTACCCCGACTTTTTTGCAATGGGCAAAAATTCGGGGGTACGCACCTGCCTCTGGGTAGTCTTGTGTACCACTGCCTACTATTATACCACCCTGTAACATATGGTATCCCACATGTGACAAAGTGTCTTCCACCCTCATAGTGACCCCACCATGACACACATCATGTCCCCTCATCCATCCTGGTAGACGTGAGCACCCTAACTCCACTCCTTCTAGAGGGGATATCTCTGTTGTGTTGATCCTCTATGACCCTTGAGTCTTAAACCTCAATGGGAGAACATCGTCTCTATACAATATCCAGTCTGGTGGCCTACCCATGCTACCTCCTCCAACCAGCTCCTGCTAGAGAATGCTAATCATACTGCGGCCCCATGTGTAACGAACATGCCAAAACAACCAATGGAGTCTGCTCAGAAACCACCTAGCCATCGGCATCAACTAGAAATCCCCTAAGGAATGTATGCGCTCAGGCACATGGTTGACTACCTCATCAATGCTAGAGCCATCTCACATATCTGATATCGGATAGGAAGCCCTACCTAGATCCCAATTGCAACCTGGGCCTCCATCACCCTCGATGTCTGAGAGCTCCCATTGAGATTTACTCAGGATTACGACCATTTCCATGAGTCTAGCCCACTCCACAATGTACCAACTCATAATCTCTCGCCATCCAACCCCAAGAGAGGGATCGAATGCACAAACTCTAACACATAGAACAAGTCCTCCATCCTGCAAGTGTTGCACCCTACGCAACTCATGTCACCTCAACTCACCATCCTAGTCAACACATAAAACTTGTCAGGGATTCTCTACATCTCTCTCTCCGTGGTGAAAAGGTAGTCTAGCAATGTTGCAAGCCCCATCTATATAATCCTAGAGAGTGCTATTATGTGGAAGTACTGCAACTCTGTTGACGGTTTGTGCATCTATCAACTCTAAGCTAGTGGTTGGCCCCAAAGAAGATTGCTCAACCTCCTCCACCATCGGCTCAACATGAGTCACGAACTGCCTCTCCATGACTAGCTCATGCCCCTCTATGTTCTCTCCATGTTGTTGTAAGTGGATGTCATCCCGCAACTCTATTGTATATTTGTGTGCCTTTGTACATATCGGATCTTCATCAAGGGTGGTGATGTCTCTTGTCACCTCATCATCCTGTCGTGCGCTACTATCAACTGAAAACTCGGTCACAACCTTAGATACCTCAACAAGGGATGTCACCTTCTCAATGATGGACATGTTTGTGTCTCCTAGCACCTCATCAATGTATGTCCCTATGGGTGTATGCTCTTCTCACTCCCCCAAGGTGTTAATTGGTGCTATCAAAGAGGTCTCCAAAAATGGTGACTCTTATGCCACACTAGGTATACTAATGTATTCCTCACAGTCACGTGTGCCCTGTACCTCATGCTCAATCTCCTCCTTAGGCCCCTGATGTCTAAAACCATGTCTCGGCCATCAAAATCACCCCCCGTCTCACCCTCTAACTGTCTTTGTCCTGCCTGCTCCTTTTCAAAATATTTGGTGCCCTGATCTAGTCGACTTTCCCCACATGATGTAGATGGTTGCACCCCCACGACCTGCTCACCTCTAAGTATCTCTTGTAAGGGTGAGCATGGGTTTGGTCTTTCACCCTTCTCAACTGGACCAACCACTCATTGTCCCAATGAATTATACCCCAGAATTTCTGCATACTGGATTTCCCTTGAGCCAAGGGTTTGTCTCCAGTTTCACCTGTCACTGTGCACTCATACCCAAAGCTTCTATGATCTTCTGGCTAGTTTCCTACAACTGGGCCAAGATCATGCTCTGATACCATTGTAATGTTCAAAACTTAAACAAACAGTGATATACAAAAGAAAATGCGATTCATACACAAAAAAAATTAAACAAAAAAATGCTCAATACACAATAGAAATGAGAATGGGCTAAGCCATTTTATTATTGGAGTGGAGCAAGTATAATAGTGTTGAAAATGCACTCGGGCTTGCCTCAAGGACAAGATTGATAGGAACTGGTTGTTAAATAGTAATCTCAATGCTGGAAAGAACTACTCCTCTAATGCTCTACATTGTCTCCGAGTAACTACAACTGCTGGCTGGAAAGAAGCTGAAATAAACCCTGCCTACAGTGCTTAGAAAGTGATGAAACTTCAGCTACAAACTCCTTGGCCAAAACCCACAAAAACCTAGAAATGGTTTGGCCTGATTTGGACTTCCCAAAATCAACCCCCAAAGGCACTGTGCAATCCCCCATAGTTCTACACTCGCTGCTGCAAAGGTACGACTGAAAACCCCACCTCTGGTGCTCAGAAAATTCTAAAACTTTATATTTGGGATTCTTATCAAAAACTCAGAGAAACCCAGAAATGGTTTGGATGGATTTTGGCCTCCCAAATTTGACCTCTTCTATGGCCCACACCCTCTATACAACTCTAGAAATACGGCATGCAAGGAATGACCACAAATTCCTCCTCCAAGCTCTGAAACAGAAGCAAACCCCACTCCAAATATCTCCTCTAAACTCCACGACAAAGCTCTACCTTAAGGACTCATACTCTACTCACCAAATGAGCTCCCACACACTGCCTCTTTGCTGGCCAAGCTAGTGCAAAAGTCACACTGCTAAGCCAGAAGCTCAATTAGCTCCCAAACTCTCCCAAATGCTAACAATCCTCCCTAGCCTCCTCTCCAGAAAATATCACATCAAATATCCACTGCTAAGCACTACCAATGAACTCGACCTCCTCTCCACTATGTCCCCTAGTAATACGCACTACCCAGAAGGGAATGCTACTGTTGGGAATCGTAATGTGATCCTCCTCCTGAAGAAATGAAGAAAACCTTCCTAGGGTGGCATTCGAAGTCCCCCAAAGAAAGGGTGAGCTCTTCCCCTAAAGAACTCATGCTAAATAGCTAGTGACTCGTCTAAGCAGCACGAGAAACCAAAGAGAAATCAATATACTCCAATAAGATGAATGAAATGAGGAGAGCTACCTTCCTTATATAGATTTAGTAGAGCACTTTTTCCCTCCATTTTCCCTCCTTCGTGGGTCCGTCACTAAGCCATCGATTTTCCCTCTTGTTCAATTCGAACTATTGGCTTAGGAAGTGCTTATTTTCCTTGTGTGAACAAAACCAAAATAACTTACTTCTAACTCCTAAGTCTCCTAATAAAATCGAATGGGCCCCATCTCCTCCAAAATTGGCCCCAAAATGTAGAAATAAATCATGTTCCAAAATAATTTAGGAAGGGACATTACACACCTCAAGAGATCAAAGGAGTCAGCGGTAAAGACATTTTGATTCGAGAATCACGACATATCCATGTCATTTTTGTAGTTTTGTAAATATTTCATTTTCAATAAGAGAATCAAGTTTGCTATGAAATCATTAGGACAAATCGACTAGTTGCATGCTTGCACAACTGGGACAGTTGTTGCATTTTAAGATATTTTGTAACTTTTCTATTTGGATTCTCCCTATAAAAGGGAAGAAAAAATCATTAGTAAAGGTTTGATTTCCTGTCAAAGAGGCTGTAATTGTTGTTCAATTTTTTTGGGCTTATGAGATGTATATCATTTTTGAAGATTAATGAAGAAGAAGCGCAATGATTCCAAGCGTTGAGTTGTGGAGTATGTATTTCTATCTCTGTTTTCACTTCATATATGTTTTTCTTGTTCATAAATTGTGTAATTGTAGTTTCTAGATTCAACCTTAAGTTGCATATTTTCCTACATTATGTTATGGAAAATGGTACTTGTATGTATTGAATTGAAAGCCTAAAAATGCATTCCATGATTTCTTCATTTCATTTCCTCAGTCTAATTCATGATTCTGCTGACATTTAGTGCATATGATTATGTGTTCAACCCTCTGCACTTGGTTCCTTCTCTTGTATTTCCTCTCACCTATACTACAACAATCAATGAAACCCCACTTTCTATGTATAGGCCACCATATCTGAGCATTAACTATTTGGAATGACATACTGCTTATGTACACCTTGAATCTACCTATAAGTAGGGTAATTGGACCAATATTCATCAATTTATATCTAATCTTTGAGCATAATGAAATTATCTAAGACACATTAAGATGTCCTAGGCACTGACCTCTCCTCAACCCAAAGGTTGTCTAGGAACCACAACAATACTAATAGTAAATGTTATTTCTAAGTGAACCATAGGTAGGAAATGAAACTAATGTTTTTCCACTCAAAAATTGGATTTAACAATTAATACCTTAATATTTTATTGGCTCCATGCAATCCTAGTATCAAGAGAATTGTCTTTCACTTACAAGATTGAGGTCACATTGAACATTACAATCATAGAACTCGAGAGAGTAGGGAAAACATTAGGAAAATTAAGAAAAATAAATTTATCATGTATGCATCATTGTGTGCATGGCTCAATAAAATCCAACATGGAGACAAAGATCATAGAATGTTTACAAGTGGACCCACATACTGAAAAAATAGTTTCTATAGTGCCTCAAAGGTGCCCAAAGAGTTTCAAATAAAAGATGTGAGGAATTTTAAGTCACCTAAGTTATGGAAATCACATCTTACACCAAGGGCACTATGTTAAACACAATAATGTGAATCTAAGCTAATGCACAACAACCATATAAGTTATTAGATAAGCATAAATATCAATACATTATATAATATTAAGCAAAACCTATATATTAGACAATTTTTATGATACAACCTTATTGATGGGTTACTCAATTGTTTAGTAGCATGTCCAATTATGATGAGCACCCTTATTTCAATATAAAAATGTAAATAAAAATTAATTAATTTAAGAACTGAAAAACCCTAGCTGCCGCTACTCTGCCTCCGCTGCAGATGTACAGACCTGCATCTCTGCAACCTGGCATACATAACCCTGCACGGCTCTGCTGGAACGGCAATCATTACTTGGCTAGTCGTTAATCTTCCATGGAGTACCCAGCGGGAGGGACGGGATCCGTTCCTCCCCAACCTACCTCGTCAAGGCTATCGAATGAGGAAGCAGCTGCTGCTCCCCTGCTATTCGGCAAAATAGCTGCACGACTTATTAGCTCTAAAAATACCAGAAGCAAGGAACCAATCCAGAACAGTGAGGACCTTTCGACCGATGACGATCCAAAGGACTTGGATCAAAGCGCGTCACAACCAAAGGCGACGTCATCCACATGCATTCCAAAGGCGAAAGAACACATAAAAGTTGAGCTACCAAGCCATCGTATCAATGGCGAGATACAATATCTGAAATATCACGCACTGATAGGAAAGTTTCTGGGTTTCTGGCCAACAGAGAAGGCTTTACACGGCTGGATAGAATCTAAATGGAAGCCCAAAGGACAAATCTCTCTGTTAATAGGTCCCAAGGGCTTCTTCACAGTCATATTTCATTGCTTGGAAGACAAAACCAGAGTATTTGAAGGGGGTCCATATTTCTTCAACTCCTCAGGTCTCTTCCTTCGGGATTGGAAGCCGTGATTCAACCCAGATACAGAGGACCTCAGTCACGCACCGGTCTGGATCCGCTTGTATTCCCTGCCCACAGAGTACTGGAAAGAAGAAACATTAAAGGATATTGGTAATAGCATCCGCACCTTCATCAAAGTAGCTGAGCACACTAAGTATCAGAGATTCACCTCTTATGCCCGGATATGCGTCCAGATGCAGCTCAAAAAAACCCTCGCAGACACGGTAAGTCTCTTCCATGATGATTTTGAATGGCTTCAACCTTTGGACTATGAACACATTCCTTTTCGTTGTCGCAAATGTCATGTGCATGGTCATCTCTTTAGGGAATGCCCCTTGAATGCCCAGGCTCAAGCCACTGCCAATGCAACTCCTAAAGATTCAGATGGATTCACCAAAGTCACTGCTCGCAAAAGGCATGCAAAAAAAAATCCAGCTGCCCCCTCTAGCCCTAAAAATCCTGAATCTTCGAACCGGTTCCAAATCGTTACCCCTCATGATACCCCTTCAAAGCCCTCAAAAGACTCTGAGATTTCTCAAGGCCAGCCATCCTCCTCCGTTCAACCTTCCCCAGAGGTGGATCCTTCCCCTCCATCATCCTCAAAAACCCCTCCCTCCGCGGAGGAGCACCTCAAGGACGCAACAGCTGATCCTCAGGCCTCCAATATGGACCTGGATGCAGCACTTGCTTTAAGTTTACAAGAAGGTTATCCAGAAGATCCTCAGGATACCCCTATCAACATGGAAGAAGATCCAGAGACAGTGAGTCTAGATGGGCTAGATATCCTTACTCTGGAAGCAGCATGCAAACAAAAAGAATACAACGCCATCCCCCCCTGGGAAATAGATCGATTGGAAGGAGTTCTCATAAAAGCACAACGAAGCAAATATTTGGGTATTCAACCAGGCAGTCTCTGGGATGGAAGTAAAATCCTCAAAGAAACAAAAAAAAGAGGACGCAAGACGGAACTACAGAGAACTATCATCCTGGGAGAGATCTTGATGGAATCGGGTAGATTTCCAAAGTTGACAAAGTTCTACAAACCCAAACATCAAAGTTCCTCATGAAGCTCATCCCCTGGAATATGAGAGGGCCCAATAGCCCCTCCAAACACCGAATGTTAAAAATCATGATACAATCAGAGAAACCTTCTGTTGTTTTTCTTCAAGAAACTAAGAGTACCAATGTCATTCTTGAAAAAATCCTGCGCAAAGCCTGGCCAGGTAGTAAATCTACCTTTGTTGATGGACTAGGAGCCTCAGGAGGACTAGCTATAGTATGGAATCCGCAGTCAATCTGCCTTCAGGACTTTCATGCTTCGCGCAACTTCATTCAAGCTTCATTTCACATCCTGGGAATAGAGATACATGGTCTACTCACCAATACGTATTTCCCGCAGGATATGCAACACAAATTAGAAGTTCTGGAAACCCTTACATCTCTCAATGCCAACAAGCACCATCCTCTCTGGATAAGTGGGGGAGACTTCAACATCATCACCGGTCTCGCAGAAAAAAAAGGAGGTCGGATGAAACTAGAAGAGGATAGCACAGGCCTCAAAGAATTTATCCAAAACCACCAGCTCATAGATATGCAAACTTCAAATGGTTTATTCACTTGGACAAACAAAAGAAGAGGACCGCACCACATAGCATCCAGATTAGATCGCTTCCTCATTTCAGATAACGCCATCCATTTCGGCGGAGCACTTCACGCATCTATCCTGCCCCAGGGCGGCTCAGATCATTGGCCCATAATGCTCCAATGGACAAGTCCAGGTAAAAAATCCAATCGCCCCTTTCGTTTTGAATCCTTCTGGTTTACTAATCCAAACTTTAAAGGAATGGTGCAAAATGTTTGGAAATCCTTCACTCCCCCAACTGGAGCAAAAATGTATCAATTTCAACAAAAGCTTAGATACCTCAAGCAAGCTATCAAAGCTTGGAACAAATCCACATTTGGCAACATTCTGGATGAAAAGAAAAATTTAGAGCAGAGCATGTGTGAGCTACAGCAAACCATCATCACTGAAGGCAGAACTGAAGAATTAGCTAACAAAGAGCACTCCCTATGGATGGAATTAGAAACCAAAAGGCTACAGGAGGAAATCTTATGGAAGCAAAAATCACGCATCAGATGGCTAAAAGAAGGCGAAAAGAACACCAAATTCTTTCATCGCTCCACCATTCAGCGCCGCATGCAAAACAACATCGCATTCATCAACAACAATCAAGGGGATCGAATAGAAAAACATGAAGACATGGAAAAGGAGTTTAGAGACCACTTCCAGGAAGCACTCAAAGAGCAACCAGGTAGCTAGGAAGCTGCTATCAGAGCAGTCACTCAGCATATTCCAAAGCTGATAACTGAAGACCAAAATCAAAATTTATTGAAACAAGTTACCATGCAGGAGGTCGAAGAAGCTATGGCGCAACTCAAAGATGGTAAGGCACCTGGGCTGGATGGGTTTACTGCTAACTTCTTTCATGAGTTTTGGGAACTAATCAAAGGAGAAGTCTGGGACTTAGTGGAAGAATCCCGCTCCATGCATTGGGTCCTTCCCTCCCTGAACTCCACATTCATAGCTCTTGTTCCTAAAAGCGAAGAAGCCAATACGCCTGATAAATTCCGGCCCATTGCCCTTTGCAATGTCATCTACAAGCTCATCTCCAAGGTTGTAGCTAATCGACTCAAACCCCTCCTTCCTCTTCTCATTCTTCTGGAACAAACAGGGTATGTCGAGGGTCGACAGATCATGGATGGCATACTTTTATGCAATGAAGTAATTCATTCGCTAAAAATTCTCAAAAAGCCGGGCATGATAATGAAGCTTGATCTATCTAAGGCCTTTGATAAACTCAGTTGGGAGTACATTCATCAAATGTTGTTGGCCTTCGGATTCAGTGCCACTTGGACCCGCTGGATCATGAACCTCATAACCTCTCCATGCTTTTCAGTTCTCCTCAATGGCTCTCCCTCCCTCCCCTTCCATTCTTCACGAGGCATCCGGCAAGGAGACCCTCTCTCTCCATTCATTTTCATCCTCATGGCAGAAGGGCTCAGCCGCCTCCTTCACCACGCTATTTCTTCCAAAGCAGTAAAAGGATTATCTCTTCATGGTCTCAATCCTCTGTCGCATCAGCAATTTGTAGATGATACGATGCTTTTTGGTCACTCTTCTTCCCAAGAAGCAAAAGCCTTCAAATCCCTCCTCTCTTTGTTTTCCGAAGCCTCCGGCACCTCCATCAACGCTTCCAAGTCTCAACTGTTTTTCTTCAATACCCCTGCCTCAACTCAGCACAACATTGCTCGGATTCTAGGCTTCACGATTGCTGTTCTGCCATCCAAGTACCTGGGAGCTCCCCTCATGGCTTCGGCTCTCAAGCATGCATCCTGGCAGACTCTATTAGATAAACTTGAAGCGAGACTCTCTTCCTGGACCTACCGATCACTGAACACAGCTAGTAGACTTATCTTGATAAAGTTTGTCCTCCAGGCAATGCCTCTGTATCTTTTTTCTATTCTAGCAGCTCCAAAATGGGTACTCAAAGCCATCCGTAACCTTCAAAGGGGCTTTCTTTGGGGATCGAATGGACTAAACAGAAAATGGGCCCTTGTCAAATGGGCGGATGTTTGCCAATCAAAAGCAAATGGTGGATTAGGATTAAGGGATCCCCTTCAAAGCAATAGTACAATGGGAGCAAAAGTTTGGTGGAGCTGGCTAGTAAAGCCGCACATTCCCTGGGCTAAGTTGTGGCAGGCAAAATATGCACCAGGCAGTCAATGGAACGAGCTCATCAGAATTAGTCCAAGCATAACAGGCTCCATGATATGGAACTCTGCGAAAATTCACAACGCCTTCATTCATGCTTACAGTTTTTGGGAGATTCACTCAGGGACAATAGCCCGTTTTTGTGAAGACTCATGGCAGCAAATGCCCAAACTTGCAACGCTCTTCCACAAACCACATTGGCAGCAGTACATGCAGCAAACAAACACCACCAAAGTCTCCCAATTTTGGCAGCAACAAGATCATCAAGATTTTCGCACTTGGAAACCAGCTTGATCCTGGCAGACAGAATGGCAAGAGGAAACATATGATGACATAGATAAGGAGCTTCTTCAAAGAAAAATTATTCCCTCCTCATTACAGGACAAATTGAGATGGGGACATACCTCAAGAGGTATCTTCACCACCAAGGAGACCTTCACCCTGCGCTATGACCAAAATGCCCATGACAAGGATCAATTATGGACGCATGTATGGCAGCCAAGACTATGGCCCAAAATATCCACTTTCCTTTGGCTACTAAGCAAAAGGCGTATTCTTACTTGGGATAATCTCCAAAGAAGAGGCTTTATAGGTCCCTCTCGATGCCCCAATTGCAATGCTCAGGAAGAAACAATTGCTCATCTCATGGAGACTTGCCCTCTAGCAGCTCAGATATGGAACAGAGTAGCTCACTGCAACAATGGAAGAAGAGAAAGGCAAGGGGACATCGCAAATATTCTACGAAGTTGGCCCCGGAAACCATATCAAAGCCCCATCCTAAACTCATTATGGAATCTCATTCCAGGCTTCTTATACTGGGCATTATGGAAGGAAAGAAATAATAGAATCTTCAACAACAAGAGCAGATCAGCAGATATCCTCTGGCTTCTCCTAAAGTTCAATCTCTAAGAAACGCTAGCTCTTAGAGCCTGGTCAGAAGATGATTGGCCTTCAACACCTCGGGAGATACTCATCTGGCAGACTTGGAATCTCAACATCACCTATCAATTGGATTCTCACCAAAACCCTTCCAAATGCATCTCCCCCTCCCACTGGTCCCCCCCTGCAAGAGCTTCCTACAAACTCAACTTTGATGGGGCAGCTAAGGGGAATCCAGGTCCATCAGGATTTGGCGGTGTCATCAGAAATTCAGAGGGAGTGGTAGCATTCATCTATTATGGATCAAGTGGTACAAATACCAACAATATGGCGGAGTTAGAAGGAATGTGGAAAGGAATTTGTATGGCGGATCACCATAACTTCTATCCATTGGAAGTAGAGGGAGATTCCCAAATTCTAATCAATGGAGCAATCAGAATCCAAGCAGGGTCCTCAGCAGCTAAAATTTCTTCGAGATGGAGACTTCTCAGCAGACTAGAAGCATTGGAAGACAGGCTAAGGCATCCTAACAGCATCATCTTCAAGCATGTTAGGTGCACAACCAATAAGGTTGCTGATAGACTTGCAAACCAAGGGGTGAATCAGCAAGGCCCTCAATTCGCAGGTTCTCTCCATGATGCAAAGGACAAAAAACTACAACAGGATTGCCATACATTGGCTCTCCAGGATCTTCAACCCCCGGATGCGGGAGCTAGATGGGAATAAAGGGTTGGGGGCGGGCTGCCCAATGGGCAAGTGGCAGCCCAAACCCGCCACGATGCTCGAGCATTTAAACCGTCGGATGGTAAAAACTTCGCGATCCTTCCTCCATCGCACGCAAATCATTATGTCACCTCCTCCTCGCATCAGGTTAGCTCCTCTGCATCCCGGGAAATTCATTGCAGACGCTGGCTCGCACATGGCTCGCCGCCGGGTTCAGCCTTATAATCCAGGCGTTCGAGGCAAGGTAATGAATTGCATTTGGTTCATTTGGTTTCACTGTGCATCTGTGTTGTGGCAGGTCTCCATTGTTGGAAGCATAGATGTAAATCCCCTGCCCCCTGTTCTTCCCTTTCTGCTCACTGAGCTCCATCATCTGCGCAGAGGGGCTACGTTCTTGCCTAAGCTCGACGCATCTGCTGGCTCTCCAAGCAATTCCTGGTCTGCGTGCTGGGTTTTGCCTCCATTTCATTTTAGCCCCCTCAAGCTTCCTCGAGCACTCCAGATTGACTTTCACTGTGTTCCATGGCCCTCTGTAGCTCCCGGGTCATCCAGTTCTGTTAGCCCTCTGTTCGCTCATCTCCCCGCCCTTCTGCGTCGCTCTCGCCACCTCCACTCCCTTCCCTTTCCGCTATGCCGAAGGAGCGATTACGTGCCAGTTGCAGACGAGGTGGGTCGAGGGGGGGGAGAGGTCGAGCCTCTGTCCCTCGTTCTACAGATTCCCTATCAGACGATGCCAATAGCGCTCGTCGCAGAAGAGGAAGAAGACCTGGGACTGCCCAATCCCAGTCCTGCCAGCATAGCTTTCACCCCTCTTCCCGCTTTAGTTTTCCTTGTCCCTTGGACTCAGACACATTCTATGTGTCCATCAAGATTGAAAAATGTGAGCACGAGGCTCACGGCCCAGCTGCAGAAGACCTCAGGCCTCCAGCTCCGCCTCTGGACCAGCCTCCCTCGCCACCTGCACTTCAACTTCCCGCTCCTGAACCAGAGAAGCACCAGGCAGCAAAAGCTTCAGCGGATGCAGTGGCTGGCCCAAGTGCCGCAGCAGAGGATGACGCGCCTCATACCGACTCAAGCGAGCCAGATCCATACACCTACCGGGTGGTGGAAGAAATACCATCAACCTCTGTGGACGACTGAACAACATCACTGGGTTTCTGGTCTTCAAGGTTGGCTTTGTCTTTTGTGGTTCAATCGGGTAATCAAATGCCCCTTCTTCTTCTTCCAATCTCTTTTGCTATGTAAGGTTGATGCACCAGACATGGCTGCACAACCTCTGGTCTCTCTCTATGCTTTCACCTACAATGTCAATGGCGGCTACTAAGGTTCAGGTCTACTCTATCGTGTCAGTCAGGTGTTATGCGTCTAGGCTATATATGTGTATGTCGGAATATAGTTGGATTTCTGTACTCTGTCTTCTCTCTGTTAGTTTTTGCAAATGCAGGCAAGTCATGGTAAACACTGATGTAAAATCCATCTCTGCAGAATGGTGCAGTCTGAGGTTCGCCTCATTGTAATTTTGTTTTTTGTACCATAATAGAATTAGTCTACTTTACAAAAAAATATA